>MU759601.1:336300-389196 GCA_026770625.1 Nicotiana glauca | reverse complement strand
TTTAAGATTTTTGCTCCAAGCCCTAATTTCTTGATTTTTAGCCATAAATTCATGAATTCCATGGATGATTCTTGTATCAAAACATGTAATTAACTCATAAAACTTACCTCCAATCACTTCCCGTCAAAATCCCTTCAATTCCCGTCCAAAAGCTCTCAAGAATGACCAACAATGGTGGAAAAATGGGTTGGGATCGCGAATGAAATATTTTTAACATTCTGTCCGGATACTGTAGCTAACACTATGCGATCACATTAGAGCATTGCGATCGCATAGAACAAAATTCTGGGGTTTCAAATTACTCTATGCGATCGCAACACTCCCTATGCGATCGCATAACACAACCAAACAGCAACCATAATTCCTTCTATGCGATCGCATGAAACCCTCTGCGATCGCATAGAACAAAAGTTCTCTGCAATTTTTCTGCTGCATTTTTCAACTCAAAAATTCCTGTTAGCCATCAGAAATCACCCCGAGGCCCCCGGGACCTCAACCAAAAGTACCAATATATCCTATAATGTTATTCAAACTTGCTCGAATCATAAAAACGCTATGNTACTTCAACTCTCGGAATTCCATTCTGACCCTCGGATCAAAATCTCACCTATCAACCGAATTTCGCCAAAATTCCAACTTCGCCAAAATAGGCTAACTTCTTCGTCGGACCTCCAAAATTACTTCCGATTGCGCTTCTAAGCCTTAAATCATCACCCGGAGCTAACCGAATTATCAGAATTCAATTCCGAGCCCTCTAACACATAGTCAACTTCCGGTTGATTTTTCTAATACAAGCTTCCTTCTAAGAGGCTATGGGCCTTATTTTCAACCAAAACTAATTCAATTACACCCGATCAACTCTAATACTGACATTGAGACATGAAGCAACACAATAAGGGGGAAACGGGGCGGTAACTCACGTGACAACGGGTCGGGTCGTCACAGTTCTTAAAATTCATCCCCCAGGCCCACGTGCCCGGACTCCAGAAATTTTCGAAGAAAGTTGTTACCCATAACCTAAGGATCAAGAATATATGATTTTTACTTCATTCCATAACTAATTTCTTGATTAAATCTTTTTCTTTTTATTATCAAAACCTAGGTTTTACTCTAATTCCATGATTTTTACTATGTTTTACATGTTAATCTATCTAAAATCCAAGTATTAACTCACAAATAGTAGGAATTACTTACCTCCAAAAGCTTGGTAAAAACCCCCTCTCAAGAAGCTCAAAAATCGCCCAATAATGGTGTGAAATGAGCCCAAAATGTATAAGGCCCGTATTAAATGAAGGCTACAACCTTCAGTGATTTTCGCATCTACGATCCTGGGCCGCACCTGCACCTACTGCATCTGCGTAAATGGTTCGCTTCTGCGGAACTTCAATGGGCTGGCTGGGCCGCTTCTGCGAAAGGCCAACCACTTCTACGGTTCGCTTCTGCGAAGAAAGGGCCGCATCTGCAGTTTCTGGGCTGGCCACCCTTGGCCACATGTATGAGTCAATGCCCGCACCTGCGAGCTTGCATCTACGGCTGAATAACCGCAGGTGCGGTTATAACAGAAGCTTGGCCTTCAGTTCTTGCCCAAACGTTCCAACTTGGTCCAAGCCTCGTCCGATTGAAGCTAGGGGCCCTCGAGACCCCGTCTAAAAACACCCAAAAGTTTGAAATGATAAAACGGACTCGCTCGAACCCTCGGAACACCGGAAACAACATTAAAACTAGGAATCGCACTCTAAAACCAATTGGTTCAAACTTATGAACTTTAAGTTCTTCAATTCACTTCCAATGTAACGAAACACACTTATACTACTCAGATTGACACCAAATTTTGCGTGCAAGTCTTAAATGAGATTACAGAACTGTTCCCAGTCTTGGAATCCCGTTTGGAGCTCGATATCACAAAGACCCTCTCTAAACCAAATTTAAAGAACATCAAAATCGTTAAGGAATCAACTTTCACTATTAGGCGCCAAAATGCTCCCGGGTCATCTATAACCCAATCCGGACATACGCCCAAGTCCGAAATTATCATACGAACCTATTGGAACCTTCAAATATTCCGAGGTCGTTTACTCGAAATGTTGATAGAAGTCAAACTTGGCGCCTTTTAAGCCAACCTTAAGGAACCAAGTGTTCCGATTTCAACCCAAACTCTTCCAAATTTCAAACCTACCATTCCCGTAAGTCATAAATTAGTAAAAGCAAGTACGAGAAGTCTTATTTAGGGGAACGAGGTTCTAGAAAGCAAAAAAATCAGTCGGGTCGTTACACGTGCAACGCACATACACTAAAGCTAGTTATATTAAAAGCACAAAGGCCTTTAGTGAAATATCATTCGTCTTTTTTACCTCTTCAAAATATAGTTCATACCGGACAAAATAGTAATTTGATTATTTTATAATATTTAATAATTAATCATTTAATTAATTTTCTATTATTTAGAAGTAGTCATTGATGTCCCTCGCATACAAGGAAATAAAATATTTTAATTAATTAAAAATTTCAAATATTTTAGGAAAGTTAAAGTGATAGAAATATGATTGAATTAATGCTAACGAAATAAAAAGATAAGAAGAAACTTGGAAATATATGCTTTTGTTAGGTATCCTAACTAATTAAAAGGTCATACGTTTTAGGAAGTTTATAGTAGAAAAGATTCATGTATCTACCATGAATTTATCGAATTGTGTATAGCAATTATTAGATTAATTGATTCGATAAATATTTGAAGTCCCTATGCATAATATTGGTTAATAGTTTACTCTTTAAAAATAAATTTCATATTGAAAAAATTATCATTTAATTCTTTTTATTGTTCAATATATTAAAAATCATCTTTTATACTTTTCTATTCATCGGGTTTGCTTATAATATTTAAAAACTACACTCAGTAATTAAAATAAAAAACAAATTTTTTTTTTAAGAATATGAAAGAAAAAATGACAGAGAGATGGCTGCGCAATAGGCCAAGAGACTAAAAAAAGCATGATGACTTGTGAACTTGAAATAATAAAATTATAAAACTGGAGTAAATTTTAAGTTAATATAACAATTGAGAGGATTAAGGACTTCTATGAGCAGAGTTTTTCTTTTGTAGAGTTGACTAAATATGATCATCAATCATCATTTTCAGGAAGTTATACCTTTTTTCTTTAACTTTTATTTTTTAACTCAAATATAATTTTAATATAATATTTATGTAATTTTTGAATTGAGATGATTAACGACTTCTATGATCAGTGTTTTTCTTTTGATGAGTTGGGTAAATATGATCATCAATTATTTTCCGGAAGTTATACCTTTTCCTTTAACTTTTATTTTCGTAACTCAAATATAATTTTAATATAATATTTATGTAATTTTTATTTTTTAATAGTTATTGAGATAGAATATACTCGCACCACGCACATCGTTATACTAGTATCTAAAATAATGATTGTTTCTTATGTCGCGAAAATAATGGTAATGTTAGGACTTAGGAGTACGATTGCACCCAATTTTTAATAGTGAAGGTATCTTTCAATATTTAAATAATCTTAATCAAAGGAAACTTATTTGATTTATGTATCTATCATAGATTCTATCGGAAATAGTCTCTCTGTCCTTTTAAGATAGAGGTAAGACTGTGTACATCATACCTTTTCCGAACTCCACTCATAGAATTACACTTGGACTGTTGTTGTTGTTGAACTAATAACGTAATTTTTGGTCAAAACTATCCCTTATGTTTGAGGGTAGATTTTTGTCTTCTTTTATTATATTGAACACTTATTGCCCCTTAAGTTTATCAAAGTTGAGCACCTTTTATCTCGTTAACTTCAAACCCAAGTTGATTGCCCAAAACAGTTCCTTTTAGTTATATCGTGAAATGCACCTGACGCCGTAAAATCGAAGTCTTCTTCCTAGCTAGAGCTAAAGAAACAGGATATCTGAATTTGCCAATGATATACTCTACAGCAGATATCCTCTCCTTATTCCTCATAGTTTCGTTAAGATTCTTGCCCATTCAAAACTAGTCAAGGAATTACATGAGTCTGAGAAATTGATATAGCCGACTATGAGTTAATTTTATCCATGGTCATTGAACTTTTAGGTTTGCTATTCAAAAAGTCACTTTTCTTTTATTTGTTATGTAAAAACCATTTAACTTTATGTTCATTACACAGAAGTCACTTTTCTTTCTTTTGTTACACAAAAATTATTTTACTTTGGTCTAATTATCACAAAAATCACATTTTTACTATAGAAGTCTATTATGCTCTTGATATTATATAAACCTTCATATTTATATAATACCTTCTATATTATATACTATATAATATATTTTTACCTATGTAATTTATTTATAAATTAAATAACTTAATATTATTTTTTTAATTTTTTTATAATATATTCATATATTTAATTTTTTCGTAACGTTAATTTTCAAGATATATTAGTAGCATTATTAAATTTATCAGTAACTTAAATATATATTAGTAGAGAAATAAATCGACAAGTACATTTTCGTGAGAAAATTTGTAGGTAAACAAATAAAGAAAATGAGAAAAAAATCATATGTTAATCTGAAGGAAAATCCCTAGGTAACTCTACATACGAATTTAGCTGGGGATATATTCTTGCGGATTTACCTGGGCAATTGGTTACTTGAGAAATTACACTACTAAAAATTCGGAAAAACCCGTCCAAAAAAATCGACCAAAGTTGGTCGGTAATGGCCAATAACCGTACAAAACGTGACCATTAATGTGTGATCGGTATTTTGAAGGTCAGACGGGCATACTGACCAAAGTTGTTCAGAAATTACCGACCAACTTTGGTCGGTCTTAAATTAAAAAAAAAAGGAATTGTTGAAAAAAGTTATTTTATAACGCTACTAATATATCTTGAAAATTATGTTAAGAAAAAATTAAATATTCGAATATACAATAACAACAACAACAATAACAACAATCCTGTATAATTCTGTTAGTGGGGTCTGGGAAAGGTAATGTATACGCAGACCTTACCTCTACCCTAGGTTAGAGATGCTTTTTCCAATAGACCCCCAGCATCCTTCCCTCCTAGAACTCCACATCTTACTCTTGGGGTGACTCGAGCTCACAACCTCTTAGTTGGAGGTGGATGGTGCTTACCACCATATATATATATATATATATATATATATAGCAACCCACCTTGTCTAAAATATATATTATAAAAATAATTAATAAAATAATATTAAGTTATTTTATTTAGAAATAAAATACGCATGTAAAAATATATTATATAATATATAATATATAAGGTATTACATAAATATAAAGGTTTATATAATATCAAGGACATAATAGATTTTTAAGTAAAAATGTGACTTTTGTGATAACTAAAGGAAAGTAAAATATTTTTTGTTTAACAAAAGAAAAAAAAGTAATTTTTGCATAATGAATACAAAATTAAATAATTTTTACGTAACAAAAAAAAAAATTTTGAATAACAAACATAAAAGAATTAACTCGCCGACTAACTAGCTGCACATGGAAAGATTGATTTTCCGTGAGCAAATTTGTGAAACTGCTATAGCAGAATCTGCTAATTAGCATTTTGTTTGATCACTCAACTAAAATTGATAATCGCAGAAGTGCACTAATGGCCAAGCAACATATTCAACATTTTAGTTTCTGACGCAAAAATATGCTCTTCAAAGACCGTCTAATTGCAAATATTAATGGTGAGAACACGTTCTTTGCGTACAATCATATTAGTACTTTTTATTTGATTCAAAAGTTATCGAAATCCTTTCCAACAAATCAATCTTAGATGAAGGGATAAATCTTAGCTAATTGTAATAATCTCTAGAGTGAAAGATAGATAAAAATGAAGATCTCTCGTTCGTAAAAATGATATTCTCTATTTAATCCGGAGCCCCCTTTTTACAAGGTTATTACCCTCCTTTATATGTAAGGAATCAAAACCTCTTAAGCAGTAAAAGACAAAGCACAAGGAATATTCGAAGGAATATTCTTAATGTCCCCTAGTGGCCTACACCATTGCAAGGGTCGTGCAATCTTTCGTCCGCCTTTAGGTCGTCTCTCTCAGGACGTCGAATCGGGGAAAACCCATCATTCGTAGTGCTCATCAATGGTCATCATTGGTCAAATTTGGACCCATACAGTTAGTCCTCCGCTTGTCGGGGTTGCAACTTGATGCATCCTTGATGAGCGGACCTCATTCGTTCCCATGGAGAAGTTTGAGCCTTCGAGACGTTACGACATGGCCAATGGGAGATGATCAGCGTGTTTGATAAGACACCGGATAATGCATTTTACCGGGAAATGATGTCATCCTCAAGTGCGTCATCATTGCGCATGTTTTCGAGGTAGGAGTTGATGGCTTGATGCTTCGATCCCAGCGCCACTCTGTGACCTTCCGCTTCGATTCTGGCGCCACCCAACCCTATAAATAGGTGGATGATTTATTTTTTTAGGAGGTTCTTGGCCATTTCATTATTGATAACCTCTCCTTATCTCTCCGAATTTGCTCTGGTACATTTCCGCTTCTTCTTCCCTCATTCTTCATTCACAATCCCTTCCTCTTCCTTTTCTCTGTATCAATATCTCTTTGAACAAAGTCATGCCACGGTCACATCGTTCTCGTGAAGGGATCGCTGAGGCCACCCCATTGTCCGCAGCGCCCCCTCCAGATGGTGAGGATATGGGGATAGAGGAGGGTGATAGTTTTCCCAGGGTGGAGGAGCTACTACCAAGACATCCTATGTCTCGTAGTGACTTCTTAAAAGATCCTCCTCCCACTCTTGCTCCCATACTTTCTGAGACGTAGCATGCTCACATTGACGCCCTTCGTACAAAATACAACATTACTGCTTACGTTGACATGATTCCGGCAGGGAGGGACATACGTCCAAAGGCCTGGGTACTGCGCCTTCTATGAGTACCCTTTCATGATTGTCTACACTTTTCCTCTTTTCCCCTTAGCGGAAGAATTTTGTAGGTTCTACCACGTTTGACCGGCGCAACTTTCGCCGTATACTCTTAAGGTGCTTCTGCTGTTGACCAAGTATGCAGAGTTGGCGGAGTGTAGTGTTTCTGTTCAGCACCTTTTGCACCTATTCTCCCCCAGCTTTCACAGAGGTACCATGGTGCATTTGAGGCACCATGGCACGAAAGGGTTGGTGGTTGGGATGGACGATAGAGCAAGTCGCAAGTTTTGGCACAAGTACTTCTCAGTCAAAATCGAGCATATTGTTTCTGACTCCGCCGGATTCCCGGAGCAATGGAATGAAACTCGTAAGTGTCGCCACTCCTTTTATTCTTCCTTCGTCAGTCTTTGTTATAAATTTGGTTTACTTTTTGTTTGGTTTACTTTTTGCTTGCAGCTCTAAGGCGTCTGCCCTGCCCTATTGCGGGCATAAGGGATTGGGTAGCTCGCTTGTAAACCCACGCAGCAGAAACACGAGATTGGCCTTCTTTTGTAAAACGTTACGACCCCAGAGTTCCAACTGGTGAGTGCTTTTCCTTCTGCCATTTTGTTGGTTATATATCGCCATCCATTGATTCAACTTCTCCACGATGGCAGTCCGAGGAGATTCCAGGCAGAGGGTGCTAGTTCCTGCATTTCGACAGGTCATTGCTGCTGTGGCCACACAATTTGTATTGAATGAGTCTGTTCAGGAAGGTCGTCCTCGACCTGTACAATTAGAGGGCCCTTCTCAAGCCGTGGTCGCGAGGGAGGAGGCTTCTTCAATGCTGGCTCCCCATCCTTTGGACAAATCCTCCAATAGGGACGAGCCGTTATCGAGGAAAAGTAGGAGAATGGAGTTGGGGAAAGGTGGCATTGTTGATATTGATAGAAGTGGGGCGTCGCAGATGGCACCTGTGCTTACGTTTATGGCCAGTGCCATATTGTCAGGGAGATCTCCTCATACCGAGGGGGTTCACCTAGGAGCCGGCTCTATACGCTCTACCGAGTGTAGCGCATCGTCCAATGTTGGAGGAAATCACGTTGAGGGTGGAGGCTCAAGTTCAGACGTCGACCCGGAGGAGCTCAACGAATTTGTAGATCGCCATACTCACGTGGAGGTTAGAGCGGAGTGGCCTAATAGCCACATAGTTATACCAAGGGATTTTAACTTGTTGTCGAATTCTGAGCAAGTGGCATCCGTTTTGGCTCCTCTATGTGCATCCCCAGAAAACGAGGTGCTCAGGGCGATGAGTGATGTGGAGTTGTCTCAGAACGTCGCTGGCATGGCTTTGCGTGTAAGCTTCTCCTTTTCTCCTTTCATTGTTGGGCTTGTGTAACGATTGTCAACCTGTGTTTTATTTTTAATCACTTTCTTTCCTGCTAGACACTCATCATGGAGACCGAGCTCGAGCATTAGGAAAGGAAGAGCACGACTGTATATGAGAAGATGTCATCCAAGTTTCAATAGTATCATGCAATGGCTTACATTTATACTCAGGATCCGGAGTTTCAGCTGTTTCGCGAAGGGCTCAAACAGAGGGAGGACCAACTGGAGTGCAAGGTTGAAGAGTCAGGGAGAGGGATGAGGAGCTCGTGAAGGTTGTCGCCCGCAACAGTGAGTTGGAGGCCTCCTTTAAGGTGAAAGAGGACAAGCTTGAGTTAAGCGGGGGGGGGGGGGTGGGGGGGGGGGGGGGGGGGGGGGGGGGGGGGGGGGGGGGGGTGATGGCTGAGAATGCCGACTTACAAGCATAGGTGACTGACTTGACCACTGAGTTGAGTGCTAATGCAGCGGAGGTTGAGGGGATTAAGGGCGAGCCAGACGTTAGTGCTGATAAGCTGGCGACAGCTATTTCTAAAATGATATCTTTAGAAGATGCCCTCCGTATTTCTAGTTCGGAGTTGACCGGGGAGAGGGAGGCCTCTAATATTAAGGTTACGGGGCTTGAAGGGCGTGTTAAAGAGTTGGAGGCAGAGCTATCTGGACTGAATGGGCAGGTGGCCTCGTTGAGAGCAGAGGATGCAACCCGATGTTCTCAACCTTCCACGTCCCACCCTTCAGCTAACCCGGTCGTGCCTTGTCGCTTATATGAGTTGTGGGTTCTTACTGAGGCCCGGCTTGACGTGTACAAATTTTTCATGCCGAAGGGAGGGCAACTGAGGCGGAGCTTCAAACTGTGCACAATAAAACTCGTGCCGCTCGTGAGGCATACAGGTACGACCCCATACTCATCACTCGGATGAGGCAAACTGTTTTACTTCAGACTCTTGATATAACGATTCTTACCCTGCAGGGGATGATATGTAGCCTTCTGATTATGTTTCTCTTTTGTTTTGGGGCTTCTTTTGTAAGGATTGGTGTAGATATTATTTTGTACAATGTAGAATTTATTTTGTTGATGGGTTGGTGCTCTTTGTAATTTCCCTGGTACCCGGGGTACTTGTCGAGCTATTAATTTTTGGGTGTGGTTAATTTTCCTGTTGTTTCTGCTCTTTTTTTATGGCCTTGGCCATTAGGATGTTGCTTCGAACTGTCTTCGAAGTAGTATCCCATCGTAGTGTGAACGAGGTCGAGCTTATGTTTTGTCGATGGCCTTGGCCATTGGGATGTTGCTTTATATTGTCATCAAAGTAGTATCCCGTTGTAGTTCAAACGAGGTCGAACTCATATTTTATCGATGGCCTTGGCCATTGGGATGTTGCTTCGAACTATCATTGAAGTAGTATCCCGTCGTAATTCGAACGAGGCCGAACTCATGTTTTGTCGATGGCCTTAGCGATTGGGATGTTGCTTCAGACGGTCATCGAAGTAGTAACCCATCGTAGTTCGAACGCGGTCGAACTTATATTTTGTCGATGGGTTTGGCCATTGGGATGTTGCTTCGAACTGTCATCGAAGTAGTATCCCGTCATAATTCGAATGAGGTCAAACTCATGTTTTGTCGATGGCCTTAGCCATTGGGATATTGCTTCTAACTGTAGTCGAAGTAGTATCCCATCGTAGTTCGAACGAGGTCGAACTCATATTTTGTCGATGGCCTTGGCCATTGGGTTATTGCTTCGAATTGTCGTCGAACTAGTATTCTGTCGTAATTTGAAGGATGTCGAACTCATGTTTTGTCGATGGCCTTAGCCATTGGGATGTTGCTTCAGACTGTCGTCGAAGTAGTATTTCGTCGTAATTCGAACGAGGTCGAACTCATGTTTTGTCGATGGCCTTAGACATTGGGATGTTGCTTCGGACTGTCGTCGAAGTAGTATCCTGTCGTTGGAGGTTTAATTGTATTCCCTCAAGAAGACACATGTCGAATTTATACATTCAATGGAGATCTGATTATCTTTTCGTAAGAACCACATGTCAACTTTGTACATATAATGGAGGTTTTGACTATTTATATCTACTCCCTTTATTACTCCATGTCGGAGATTGTATCAACGGGCGAGGTAATGAACAATACTTTGAACCCCAAGGCATCTCCCACGTTTCCTTGTTAAAAACCTCACAGGAAAAACCCGATTGGGACAAAGCCCGGGTGAGGGAAAAAAGTACGACTTGGGTGATGTCTTCTTCAGAAGTGGAAGTATTTGAGATAGGCGATGTTCCAGTTGTTTTTGAGTAGTTTTCCCTCCATTGTTTCTAACTAGAATGCTCCTTTGGTGGCTGCGGCTGTGGCTGTGATTTTGTATGGTCCGTCCCAGTTTATTCCTAGTTTTCCTTCATTAGGATCTTTTGCAGTTTGTGTTTTGGCCTTGAGGACGTAATCTTCGACCTTGAGTAGTCATACTTTGGACGTCTTGTTATAGTACCTCTCCACTTCTTATTTCTGGGCTACCAGTCTTATGTGGGACATGTCTCTCCATTCTCAGACTTCGTCCAGATCTTGTAGTCTATTTTCGTCGTTGCTCGGTCCGCTCTCGTTGGAGTATCTCAAGATAGTCTCTCCGACCTCAACGGGTATAACTGCATCAGTCCCGTAGACTAGTAAGTATGGCATCTCACCTGTACTGGTTTTTGGGGTAGTGCGTTATGCCCACAATACTTCCGACAGTAGTTCTGGCCATAGCTCCTTGGCGTCCTCAAGCTTTTTCTTCAATATATTCAATATTACTTTATTGGAGGATTCGGCTGACCATTATCGGCAGGATGATACGGTGTGGAGAGTATTCATTTGATATGCCATGTCTCAAAAAATTCGGTCGTTTTCTTCCTAACAAACTGAGGTCCGTTGTCGCAGTTAATTTCTTTGGGGATACCAAAACGGCATATTATATTCTTCCATATGAATGCGATGACCTTTTGCTCGCGTATCTATGTGTATTCACCTGCTTCCACCTATTTAGAAAAATAGTTAGTTAAAACTAAAAGGCAACGTACTTTACCTTGTCCGGCTGGGAGGGGTCCGACCATATCCATCCCCCTTTTTATGAACGGACATGGCGTAGTGACGAAATGAAGGAGTTCCCCTGCTTGATGTATCATAGGGGTGTGTACTTCTGACATTGTTCACATTTCCTGATGTGGTCCGCTGCTTCTTTTTTCATAGTGGGCCAGTAGTATCCGGCTCGGATGAGGCAACGAACGAGTGCACAATTTCTAGCGTAGGCGCCGCAGTGCCCTTCATGCACTTTTTCCAATACTCTCTTGTTTGTTTTGGCCCAAGGCACTTGGACAGGGGGCCGCCGAACATTCTTTTGTAGAGATCGTTGTTCACAAGGCTGTGTCTGGCTGCCTATATCCAAAGCTTTTTGGCTTCTTTCTTATCTTGCGGGAGCATTTCGTCCTGCAAATATGTTACGAGATGGTTGTACCAGTCCCAAGTTAGGCTTACCAAGTGTACTCGACGTGATCTACTGCGGAATGGAGAAGGGTGGCCACGTTTTCCTTGTAGATATTTTTGGTGGCTGCCGATAACTTGGCAAGGCCATCTGCTTCGATATTCTGCACCCTGGGTATTTGGTCGAGGCGACATTTATCAAATTCTGGCAGTAGTTTGTGAATTTCTGACTGGTACTTTTGTAGTCTATGTTCTTTGATTTGAAAAGTCCCAGTGACTTGGTTCACTATGAGCTGAGAGTCGCAATGGAGGATGAGTCGATGGGGGCCGTATTTGAGGGCTAATTTCAATCCTGCAATCACACCTTCATACTCGGCCTTGTTGTTAGTCATCTCGGGGCATTGTATGGACTGGCAAATTATTTTGCCCGAAGGAACTTTGAGGACGAGTCCCAGTCCAGATCCCGAGGCATTATAAGCACCGTCGATGTAGAGGACCCAGAGGTTGGTGGGCGTGGAAGCGCGGAGTGCTTCCTGCTCTACTTCAGACAATATTTCTGCACTGAAATCAACGACGAAATCTGCGAGCAATTGTGACTTAATGGCAGTTCGTGGTTGGTATATTATGTCGTGCTGCTTAGTTTTATGGCCCATTTGGCCAAGCTTCCCGATAATTTGGGTTTGTGTAGGATACCCCTTAGGGGAAAGGTTGTCACCACTTTTATGGGGTGACATTGAAAATATGGTCTAAGATTTCGTGAAGCTACGACTAATGCCAAAGCTAGTTTTTCAAGGTGAGGGTACCTTGTTTCGACGTTGATTAGGGTTTTACTGATATAGTAAATTGGAGATTGCGTACCTTTATTTTTGTGGAGCAGGATGGCTCTTACAGCGGCTTCGGAGACCACTAGATATACAAGCAAACATTCACCTGGGTTTGCCTTGACGAGTAGTGGCGGTGAAGATAGGTATGTTTTTGTTTCCTCAACACGTCGACGCATTCTGCATTCAATTGCAGTCCGTGGTCTTTCTTTAGCACATTGAGGAATTTGTGGCATCTATTCGATGATCGTGAGATGAACCTTGACAGGGCAGCTATTCGCCCTATCAGTTTCTGCACTTGCTTCTTGCTGGTCAGTACTTCTGGTATCCCTTCGATGGCTTTGATATGGTCCGAGTTGACCTCGATACCCCTTTGCGATACTAGGAAACCTAGGAACTTTCCTGACGTTGCACCGAAGGCACATTTTTCAGGATTCAGTTTCATCCCGTATTGCCTCAATATCTCGAAGGCCTTCTTTAGATGGCCAATGTGATCCTCTTTCTTTGTTAATTTCACCAGCATATCGTCGATGTAAACCTCCATGGTCTTACCGATTTGTTCTTTGAACATCTTCGTGACTAACCTTTGATATGTCGCCCCTGCATTCTTGAGTCCGAACGACATTACTTTATAGCAGTATATGCCTCGGTGAGTGATGAAAGTTGTTTTTTCTTGATCTTCTTCGGCTATTAAGATTTGGTTGTAGCTGTAATAGGCATCCAGGAAGCTTAATAATTCGTGTCCTACTGTTGCGTTGATGAGTTAATCAATGTGCGGTAGAGGGAAAGAATCTTTCGGGCATGCTTTGTTTAAATCGGTGAAGTCATGCCATTTCCCGTTCTTCTTTTTTACCATGACCACATTGGCAACCCATTGGGGGTATTTTGATTCCCTGATGGAACCGTTGGCAAGTAATTTATCAACTTCTTCACTGACCGCCGTATTGATGACAACATTGAATTTTCTCCTTATTTGCCTTACCAGAGGGTAGAGAGGGTCAACGTTCAACCTGTGCGTTGCGATGTCTCTTGGGATCCCTGGCATATCTAAGTGGGGAAAAGCCAAACAAGTCAGCATTGTTAGTCAAGAACTCATGATACTTACCTGTTTCCGAGAAGTTGTGTCTGACATAGTCTTTTCTCTTGTTATCAGTATGATCTAGTTGAATGGGGTCGAGATCTTCTATGTTTTCAAGCTTCTACGATATTCGGGTGTTTAATTATTTCTGCTTGTGTGTCGGGTTTGGTCCCCACCACGGCTGATTGCTATGCCTCCGCACTTGCCCCTTTTAGTTGCTTGGTATGCGTGCAGTCTTGGGATATCCGATAGTATTATTGGGCGGTGCATGGCTCACCTTGAATGCTGAATATCCCCCATGGGGTGGGAAATATGATTACTTAATAGAAGGGACGCACATGGCGTGTATCCACGATCGTCCTATGATGGCGTTGTAGGCGTTTTCTTGGTTCATGATGTAGAATGTTGTTTCCAGGGTGACTCCCCCTGCCAGGACGGGCATCACTATTTCCCAGAGGTTCGCTCTATTGCATTATTAAAATCCGTTAGTCTTGTGCATCATGGTATTATTTTATCCTTGAGCCTCATTTGCATGAGAACTCGTGGGTGAAAAATTCACGCGCCACTACTGTCATCCACCATTATTCATTTTACATCAGTATCTATAATGCGTAAAGTTATAACCAAAGCATCATAGTGAGGGAAAGACAAACCTTCGGTATTCGACTTATCAAAGATGATACTATCTTCGAGGTCGTCGTACCGTTTGTTGGCGACCATTTGTTTGAGTTTATGCGAGGTGGTGAAATTCACATGGTTCATTATCGTGTTGCCACCGCCACCAATAATCATCTGTATGGTACAGGTCGGTGACGGTGGTTTTGGAGGTCCTGGGGGTTGGTCACGTCCACGAGCAAAATTGACCCTTCCTCGGCCGCTCAACAGTTCTTTCAGGTATCCCTGGTTTAACATTCTTACCACTTCTTGTCGCAAGCCTATGCAATCTTCGGTCTTGTGTCCTCTTTCCTGGTGGAATTCACATAGCACATTCGACCTCCTGGCGCTCGGATCTGACTTCATTTTTTGTGGCCACTGCACCTTCGTGCCAAACTTCTCTAGTGCCGTACACTATTTCTGAAGAAGAAACACAAAAGTTATGAGCAGATAATAGTGGGGGCATACCTCTTTCACCTCGGGGAGGAGCAGTATATCGAGGCACGACGTCTGCATGTTGTAGAGGAGGTGGATTGGAGGTTCCGATATAGGGATGGTGCCTTTCTCGATTAAAACGCGATGGTTGATCCCTGTGACTGTCGTTGCGGCGATCTCTCCTTGCCTCGGTCTGGATTGATGTTAATCGTTGGAGCGGGTTGCTCAGGTCGTCCTCGTCTGCTCTTACTTCGGTGCAATAGGCGTTATGGATCTCTTCCCACATGGTGTGTAGGGGTGTGCATTTGAATCGGTTTATCGGTAAATCGAATCAATTATTTGTTATCGGTTTATCGATTTATCGATTTCGATTTCGATTTCGAAATTTTCCTTATCGAGTTATTGATTTCGATTTCGATTTTGTCCTTTAGGTTTATTGGTTTATCGATAAACCAATAAGAAATACTAAAAAGACAAATATGCCCTTATTTTATAATACTGCCCTTTCCCTTCACTTAAGTCCCTAACCGGCTAACCCTATTTCCTCCCTTCTTTAGCACCGCTTATCTTCAATCTTCATTGTGCGTAGACCCAAAACTAGGTGACTCTTCAGTCTTAACTTTCTGCTTACAAAGTACAAACCTAGCTCTATTTTATCGCCACTCGCCACTGTCGTCGTTGTTCTATCACCACTCGCTACTGTCGCCGTTGACTCTTCATTCTTCAATTTCTGGCAGGTACCATGTAAAAATTAGTTTTTGTTTTTGATTAAGAATGATTTATTCTAGACTCTAGTCAGTTCACGCTACTCGTAATTGATTATATTACCTTTTTATTAGTCCGGTCGGGTGCTTGTCAGTTCAATACTTCTATTGTCATTCTTCTTTGTTTCATAAAAGCTCCGGCGACCTTCGTGCATCAGCTAATCCTCAGATATTTCTTAGTTATTAAAAAAAGAATGTAACAAATGTCAAAACTTCTAACATTGAAATTATGAAATATTAAGTAAATGCTGATCTATTTTGCTAGTTCTTTAGAAAATGGATTTTTCTGTATTTGGCTGGTGGTTAATAAAAGGCAGCGGGACAATAAAGTGCAACAGTTTGTATTTGCCATTTATATGAGAGGCCTTGATTAATGAGGAGGCTTAAACATAATCCAACTCTTATTTTAATCTGTTATTGCTTGTGCTTTTTAAGTTTTTTTATCACTTAGACAGGTTCAATTAATGACTAGTTATCTTCAGTGTTATCCAGGTTCAAAACAGAAGCAAAAAGTGTTTAAGATTGAACCAAGAGGTGTGCTACTTTGAAGGTTGGGCTTGTCTTTTTAGTACCATATACAAGTATAATCCAAGTTGCAAACTCGTTTAAGACTGTAAGTTACATTCTTCATTCACTTCACATGGCTAAAAATGATAATATTGATAAAGTAGCTGATGAAAGTAAAGATTCCGAGTCTACGGTTGCAAATACTCACTTGACAGTTTCAAAACAAAGGAGAAAACGATCTCGGGCATGGAATTTTTTGAAGAAAAAGTTGATGCTAAAGGAAATAATAAATATGCATGTAGATTTTGTGGACAAGAATATTTTGAGACAAAAGTCAAAAGTACGACACAAATGAATGGTCATATCGATAAATGTCCAAAGAATCCTTATAAAGTTAAAAAAGGTCAAAAACTATTACAATTTCAAACATTACCGAGGGTAATAAAGGTGGTCTTATTCCATGGAAATTTGATCAAGAAGAGTATAGGATGGCTTTGTGTAGGTGATTGTTGATGAAATTCCATTTAGTTTTGTTGAGAAGGAACGCTTTAGAAACTTTATGAAAGTGGCACAACCTTGTTTTCATATTCTTTCCCGTACTACCGTTACACTGGATTGTTTTGCTCTTTTTAATGTGGAAAAAAATAAATTAATGAAGTTTCTTAAAGGAACAAGTAAAAGAGTAAGTCTTAACACTGATACATGGACTTCTATTAAAAGAATTAACTATATGTGCATCACAACCCATTGGATTGATAGTGAATGGATTATGCACAAAAGAATTATTAACTTTTCTCAAATTACTAGTCATAAAGGTGAAGATATGGCAAGGTGTATTATTGATTATTTGCATGTGTGGGGTTCGCAAAAGATTTTTACTTCCACAGTTGACAATGCTAGTTCAAATGATGTGACAGTGGAGAAGTTGTCTGACAAATTAGATGATTGGGGAACCAATTCCATGAATGGTCAACACCTTCACATGAGATGCATGGCTCATATTATAAATCTTATTGTGAAAGATGGTTTAAAAGAGTCATGTATATCTATTGCTCGTATTAGATGTACAGTCAGATACATTAGACAGTCTCCTGCTAGGTTGAGGAAGTTTTAGGAATGTTGTGAAAGTGAAAATATTGTCAAGAAGTTTTTATGCTTAGATGTTCCTACAAGGTGGAATTCCACCTACTTGATATTGAGCAGGGCTATTGAATATGAGCGTGCAATTAAAGAATATTCTGATCGTGATACCGTCTTGTCATGTTATCTTATGTTTGATGCTATTTCAGATGGAAAGCCTGTAGGTTTGCTTACAAGAACTGATTGGGATAATGTAGAGAGAATTGCACAATTTCTTGAAATATTTTATAATCTCACTTTGAAGGTGTCCGGATCACTTTATGTAACATCGAATTCCCATTTTCTTGAAATTGGTCAAGTTGTTGTTTAGTTAAATCGATTAATAACAACTGAAGATGGACTTTTGAGTGAGATGGCATCAAGTATGTGGAAAAATTTGAGAAGTATTGGGGTGAACCAACAAAAATGAACAAAATAATTTTCATTGCTTATGTTTTGGATCCTCGCTATAAGTTTGCTACTATTAGTTTTGACTTAAGATGATGTTTGGAGATAAAGGAACAATTATTGAAAAAGAGGTTCATACTTATATGAGTTCATTGTTTAATGAGTATGTCACTAAGTCGGTTTCAAAAGATACTGGTGGTAAAGTTTCTACCTCTTTGCTAAGCTCTTCATTTAGCACAATTGAAACTTCAACTCCTAGTTTAGGTGAACTTTTAGATGAAATAAGTAAACATAAAGCTGTAAGTGGAGGTATAGATTCTAAAATTGAATTGGAAAAGTATCTTGCAGAAGATCCTGAAAATGAAAGTCCGGACTTTGATATCTTGGCTTGGTGGAAGGTGAACTCACCTAGATTTCCTATTTTTGCTAAGATGGCTAGATATGTGCTTGATATTCCTATTTCAAGTGTGGCATCTGAAAGTGCATTTAGTACCGGAGCGCATATTCTTGACCAATTTAGGAGTTCATTAACTTCTAAATTGGTTGAAACTCTAGTGTACCTTCAAGATTAGCTTCGGAGTGAATCGCTTCCTGTAAATGTTAAGGAAGATTTAGATTTTCTTGAGACACTCGAGGAACGTATTTATATTTTAATTAATTTTATTGTATTACTTAAGATAGTTAAATAATACATTAATTGCTTGACTTGATAATATATTTTCTTATTAGATTTTACTAATCTTGGCAAAGAAGCTTCCACCGACGATGTTTGCTAGAGTTTGTTAGTTGCTATGTAAGTTCTCCATTTTAAATAATATACTTGTAAAAGAATGTGATGTATTACAAATTTTTTAATATTTTTCTCTTTAATAACTTGAGGGTTGATTCTTGATTTGCTGCCCATTATAGCTATAACATGGACGTTGAAGTTGGGCTCGTGAAGTTGAACTTGATTTGCTGCCCATCAACTGGTGATTCGCAAGTTGTTGGAACTTCATTTTCTTTTGCTGTACCATTGCTGCCACAGTTATCATCACAAGTAAATGAGCTGCGGATGGCAAGACCGTGTTCATTTTTGTTGCCACAGTTTCTTTTGCTGAAAATCATATGTCTTATTTACATTTTATGTATGGCAAGATCGTGCGTGCTTTTGTTTAGCTTTTGTGCACAAAAGCTAGTATGATTTTGTGCTTTTCTTTAGCTTGCTGTATAGGTTGGTAACATCTATATAGAGGACAGTTTTGGCTTGTGCTTGCTTTTGGGGTCATATGTCTTGTGTCGTTGGTTTTGGCTTGTGCTTCCATAGCAACTTGTGATGTGATCTGATGTATAATCTGTTTTGACAGCTTTTGTTTTTACGTAATTGATCTCTTTTTATTTTTTACTCGTGTGAGATGTATGACCTGATGACTGAGATGGAAAGGCGTGAGTTTGTTATGCGTGTGGATTAGATCATGATGCAGCTGATGCGTGGAAGGCATATACGTTTTCTGACAGTGGGTTTCTTCATGGATAGTGAATATTCATCTCATCTAGATTCTTGGTTGAAAGTTGCAATTGCATCTAGACTGACCAAACTTGAACTCTTCCTCTCATTGGAGCAGAAATTCTCCCTAGTTGTTTTCTACTTGAACAATTGACCTTTCTTTGATGTAATTGCTCTCTTTTTAGTTTTTACTCGTGTGAGATGTATAATATTCACTATGTGCGTGTCCCTTTTCTTTCATTTTTTCTTGTCATAGAAACAGTGCGAAATGAAATAGTTGTACATCTGTTTATCTTGGGAACCTATGGTTATCTGTGATCCCTCTTGGCTTATTGGTGTAATCGATAACCGAATCGATAAGCCCCAAAAATTAATAAATCAAAATCAAAAAAATCGAAACCTAATTGAAAGGATAACGATAAGCATATATACAAATCGATAATCGATAAGTAATTATCGATAAGGGTCAAAATCGAATTGATAAATCGAATACACACCCCTAGTGGTGTGTGGGGAGGGGGGGATTTCATGAGTCTGCTTAGTAGCTTTTTGGTTACTTTCAACCCACTTTTGTTTAGCCCATTTTGAAAAGATGCTCCTGCCATTCCTTCTGATGTGTTCGGTAGGTTCATTCTTACCCTGTTGAATCGGGCTAAGAAGTCTCTAAGTCCCTCGCCCGTGGTTTGCTTAATGGCAAAGATATCATTGACTCGGGCAACTGCCTTTTCTGCTCCGGCATGGGCGGTGATGAAATTATCTGCCATTTCTTCAAACGTTGATATCGAATGCGATGGTAGTTGGGAATACCATGTCAAAGCTCCCCATGTCAGAGTTTCACCAAACTTTTTTAGCAATACGGATGGCACCTGCTCATTTGATAGATCGTTACTTTTTACCGCGGTAACGAAATGGATCAAGTGGTCTTCTGGGTCCATGGTACCATCATATATTTTCAAATATGGCATCATTTTGAAGGTTTTTGGAATAGAATGAGGAGCCGCTCCTTCGCCATATGGCTGTTCGACGAACCGACCCACATCGCATTTTGGCAACAACTTTGGAGCGCCTGGTATTTTATCTACCCTTTCCTAGTGTTCCTTCATCTGGTCGCGGAGCGTTTTGTTCTCATTTTCCATCTCTTCCATTTTCTTTAGGATGGCCGTGAGTGTATCGTTGCCTGTATCGGTGACAGTAAGGACGTTACCTGTTTGTATAATGTTTGGCTCATCTGCGATTGCTGCGGCTTCTGCGGGTGGCGTATCTTCGGTATCTCTCGGAGAGGGTTTATTGATCATGTTTCTCAAGGTGCTTGTCAACCATTCTTCTAGTAGTCAGTGCCGTTCCTCCTGCAGCGGATGTTGAGGTTTCCATTTCGCGCAGGATTGTTAGATCCCCATGCGTGGGAGGTGTGATCTCTCCCTCAAGTGTGGCACTTAGTGTTATATTTTCATTGTCTTCTTCGCTTGCTTCGTTGATGGAACTCATGAGGTTGTTTGTGACATCCACTATTGCCTTTAGCCTCGCTTCTTCCTTTCCCACCATGGTTGGTTTTTATGAAGCTTAAGAGAAGTGATTATTTCTCTCGAGAATCTAGGTGAAAACTATGATTTCAGCTATAGAAATTCCCACAGACGGTGCCAAGTTTTTTGATTCAAAAGTTATCAAAACTCTTTCGAACAAATCAATCTAAGATGAAGGGGTAAGTCTTAGCTAATTGTAATAATCTCTAGAGTGAAAGATAGAAAAAAATGAAGACCTCTCGTTCGTAAAAATGATATTCTCTTTTTGATCCGGATCCCCCTATTTACAAGGTTATTACACTCCTCTATATACAAGGAATCAAAACCTCTTAAGCATTAAAAGACAAAGCATAAGGAATATTCGAAGGAATATTCTTATTGTCCCCTAATGGGCCTACACCATTGTAAGGGTCATGCAGTCTTTCGTCCGCCTTTAGGTCGTCTCTTTCAGGACGTCGAATCGGGAAAACCCGTCATTTGTCATGCTCATCAAAGGTCATGATTGATCAAATTTGGACCCATACAGCTTTAACAAAAGAGAAATACACAAACAAAAAGAAGAGTCGTTAAAGAGAGAGAGAGAGAGAGAGATCTCTTCTGGCACCAAAGATGAAAACAATCGACGGAGACACTAATGGCGAGGTAGGTGAAGAAGACCCTGAGCTGGGTTTTATTTTGCTGTGCTATGTTCATTGCACTAAGGGAAGGAACCATTAGTTTTGTACAAACAATAAGTGCTCAAGATAATATATAGAGGATAAATTTAAACCTACCCTTAAACATAAGTGACAATTTTGACAAAAAACTCGAGCTATGATCATCCCCTACAAATATTTCAACCAAGTACAAGAAGCTGGATTTCTATCCCGCATAGCCAATTGATCATTCAAAACAGTGGTTTTTATTTTAAATTTTCACAAACATCATCATCTCTGCAAAAATTATCACCAAGATTTTCGATCTTGTGATGGCTTAGATGAAATGGGTGCGGTACTCGAATTGTGGCTGAGGTATTTTGTTATGGTTTGGGGGAGTTATGTATGAAAGTGATAAGTGTATATTAGTTTATAGAATTAATAAGACACATGGAAGAATCAGAAGGATCAGGAAATAAAATCCAAAGGCTTAGGGAAGTTCAATTCAACGGCCCAAATTAGTTCAATCTAACAGTTGAGATAATTAGAAGATAGTGGGAGTTGGGCTATTATAACCGATTCTATTGGGCAAAAGAAGTTAGTTTTGGGCCGGTATCTTTTCTTCCTCTCTCAAATTCTCACTCTTGTTCTTTCCTTCTTCAATCTACTTCTTCTTCTTCTTCTTCTAACTTCTAAATTATTTATTTTTCAGGTTTGAGCTTAATCATGGAGATACAATTTGTAATTTCTATTTCAAGTGGTATTTGTCCAATGTAATAGAACTCAATTTCAATCAATAAAACTATTTTTACCAATTCAGTGTTCTTAGTTAAGTTGGTATTTCAATTTTACAAGTCCATTAAATTGGTATCAGAGCATTTTCTTGGCTAATTCAATATGACGGGAGCAGAAACAAGATCTAAGACTACGGATGAATCAGTTAAAAAATTAGAAGCACAATTACAATATTACATGTTGTCGAATGACTCAAATATTGAAGAATTGGGTAATAAAATTGGCAAATTGTTGGAGAAAGTGATTGCTCCACGTGAAGGAATTATGGAAAGTGCACCAGCTGAAGGACTGCAACTTGTGGGATCTGATAATCGCACTCGAGCTGGAGAGAATGGGAAATCTTCAGTGGGTCGATCACAAGGAAATTTCTCTCATTCCAGATGGGAAATTCCTTACTTTGAAGGAGAAGACCCATGTGCTTGGTTGCGCAAGTGTGAGAGGTACTTTCAATACAATCGTATCGCAGATCCACAACAGAAGTTGGAGGAGGCTGTTCTTCATCTCAATGGTAAGGCTGAGTCTTGGTTTTTCTCCTGTCATGTCAGCAAAGGCATAGTTAGATGGGCAGATTTTACCACAAAAATTTGTAATAGATTTCAAGGGGCAGTTAATAGTAAACTGAATCTAATTGGTGAATTCAAAAACATTGAACAAAAGGGAACTGTGAATGAATACCTAGAGGAATTTGAAGAACTAAACCATGGGTTTTGATTAGAAATCCTACTATTCCAGAAGATTTATTCTTAGAATTCTTTATTGAAGGATTGAAGGAAGAAATTAGGCATTCAGTTAAAATGCTGGATCCCTATTCTTTCAGTAAGGCTGTGGAAAAGGCTAGGCATCAGGAGAACTTATTAGAATCCTTGAGCAAGAAGGAAAAATTACAAAGGAACAAGGGGGTGAGTACACGACAAATGAACCAAACCAATAGGTTTTCCAATAACTCAATAAGTAGTCAGTCAAATAAGTTGTTTGAGTATAGAAGGGCTCAAGGGCTATGCTACAAATGTGGGGATAAGTACCACCCAAGCCATCAGTGTAAACAAAAACAGTTGAATGCTATTTCTGCAACCACTGAGCAGGTAGGAGAGGAACAATTAGAGATGGAGTATGATGGAGCCAATTTAGAATTACAGGTGGAAGCTGTAGATGAGGCAGTCAATTTGAATGCCTTGTCAGGAACTGAAGTTCCTAACACTATTAGATTGAAAGGAGAATAAAAAAAATAGTATGTCCGTACTTTTAGATTCAGGCAGCACTCACAGCTTCCTAGACATGGAGACTCCTAAGAAAATGGGGTGTATGAGTTTACTGTGGCTAATGGGAACGATGTGATGAGCTATCACAATTGCCCTAGTTTTAAATGGAAGATTCAAGGGGTGGAGTTTGAAGATTCTATGAGACTCCTAAGATTAGGGGTAATGAAATGATCCTAGGAGGAGACTCCTAAGTTTTTCACTTCTTGTGCATCATGAACACCTCTGAACACCGGGGGTTTGTGAGCCTCGATCTTGGCCTCCCTCATCACCACAACATTGCTGGCTGCCTCGGTCATGCCAGCATTGACATGCTCCTCGAGTGACTTTATATTTGCCTTCATAGTATCGATAGTACTCAAAGCCTCCATGAATCTGCACTCTAAGGCAGTGATGGTTTGCCTTAGTTCCATATCTGTGTACGTCCCTCCAAGTTATTTTGGATACTCTCAATCTCTTCAAGAGTGTGCTCCTCAAGAACGTTAAGGGTGCCTTTGACCTTCCCCAAGCATTGGACAAATATCTCCACGGCATCCATTCCTGCGTTCATCTTAATCACCCACTCTTTACCGAGCGAGACGTCCTCGGGAAAGACCTCTACTTCATCCTCGCTCACCTCAGTGGCGGATGGTTCTTGGTAAGCCCTTCATTTGACACAACCTCGGGTGGCACCTCCTGGCTCTTGTTGGTGGCATTCCTCTTTTTGCCACGGATGCCCTTGTCAGCAGCATCCTGGATGACGTTGGCTTGGGTGTTGGTAGCATTAATTTCTCCGTCGTTTGCCATTCCCTTAGTTGAAACCTTCACTCTGATAACATGTTGTCACGTCCTTAGTTGTTAACTAAGTATACGTGCGGCACTTGACAACTTGCTCACGATCTTTCATAGCTTGCTCACTTTCTTGCTATGCCAAGTCAACCCTACTACACTCAAGATCGCTAAGAGAATGGTAGAAAGAACACTAGAGAATTATTAAAGGAAGCTTTGTATTAGAGAGAACTTGAATTATTTGCTTGATGAATTACAAATGAACGCCCCCTATTTATACTAATCACCTAGTGTCTAGTGTGTAAATAATAATTGTTCCACAAGTCCTTAATATTTACAAGTAAGTCCCTTCTCTAGAATTTTCTACAAGCCTAGAAGATTCCAAAGACTTTTTTAGAAAATCCATCAGGATCTAGGGTCTTCTTAAGGAAATATCCATATTTCTTTATAATCTTCTGACAAATGCTAGCCTTCCTCTTATGTAAACTTTCACATGGCATTAATATATGCCAAATGGCACCTATGTGGCATGATTACATGGCGGGTCATCACACAATTCTCTGAATCTATCACTACTATCTCGCATAGTTTATTGGAATCTTCTGATTTTCCTTTCTGTCCAAATGTGATATACTACTGCTGCAAATAAGAATCTCAGAATCTCCCCCGTCGATCTTCTAATATTCCTTCTGTGAGATAGCCATGCAACTTCATCATCCCAATGGTTGATTTTCCTGTTAATGTTCATGCACTTCAGTAGTTTGCGCCAGATATCTTTAGAGTATGTACATTCAAAGAATAGGTGATTGTGTGTCTCATCAGTGCTAGTAGATCATAACACATGTGTGTGGTACTTGAATTCCCAATCTTAACAATTTATTAGCTATTGCAAGCCTTCACTGGACTGCAATCCATAGGATAGATAGGTGCCTACGTATTAGACCCTTGCTCATCACCTAGGGCTTCCATAACACCTTGTGGTATTGTGGTACACTAGCGGTATATGATTTCCTGATTATGAATTGGAGCCAAATACATGTAAATTTAATTCTGCAACTCCAACTGTTAGCCAGATCAATAGATCATCTGCAAAGCAGATATACACTATCTCCATCTTTGAACATTTTGGATGGTAGTTGAAGTTTGGATTTTTCCTCAGTTGCTTCAGAGCTTTGTTTAAATACTCCATCACTAGCATAAAGAGGTAAGATTACATTGGATCACCTTATCTCAATACCTTATTGCATTAAATCTAGGGGTCAACACCCCATTAATTAATAAAGTGTAGTTGACAGTACTCACACATTCCATGATAAGCTTGAATAGTCTAGTAGGTAGTCCAAATTCCAGATGTAATCCTCCCAAGAAGCTCCATTCCACATAATCAAATGCTTTTCTAATATCCACCTTGAGCATGCATATGAGATATGATGACTTTTGAGAATAACCTCTCAATAGTTCATGTTCTATGATCACATTATCCATAATGTTCCTTCCTCCAATGAAAGTTGATTGTGAGGCCCTTGCTATCCGATCCACTACCGACTTCAACCTTCTTGTCAATATCTTTACTATGATCTTGTATATAGTTGTGCAGCAAGTAATTGTCCTATATTCCTTGACAAAGGGTTGATTTGAGATCTTTGACACTAATGTAACAGTATGTCACGACCCTAATCTCTCTCCGTAGGATGTCTTGATGACACCTAGTCTTTAAAACTAGGTATGCCTAACATTTATGCAGAAATAACTGGAATAATGATTAAAGCCTCAATAATTCAATAACTAATAAAAGGAAACTCTGTAACTCAACATAAACAACTCCCTAAAATCTACTGAATACAAGTCACAAGCTCTATAAGATGGTACTGAACATCCCTAAACATCAGTGTCTATAAAAAGGAAGAGAATTAAAAATAAACTAGATAGAGGGTGACTCCGAGGCCTGTGAAAGAATTTGTGTAATATAGACAAAATCGGGTTAGAATCAATTACCCCAATGATTTCCTTGAAAAACTCTCGAAAAATTGCCACAAATCGAGCGCTCTAGGTCCAAAAAAGAAAATAGGATCAAACCCTCGAAAAATCCCTATTTCTGCCCAGCAGTTTCGCTTTTGCGGGCACTCAGTCGCATTTGCGGAGCCGCACCTGTGAGAAAACCATCACAAGCGCAGTTCCAACTTAAGCCCAGAAGGTTCTCACCTGTGGAACCCTTAGCACTTCTGCAAAAAAATTGACCGCACCTGCGGTCCAGCTCAAGGTCCTTCCCAAATTTCGCTTTTGCAGACAAGTCCACGCCTGTGGAGGTGCACCTATGCGCCATTGACCGCATCTGCGGCCCTAGATGGGCAAGGCCAAAATTGATTTTACAGCTCGAGCGTCGCTTTTGCAATGCTGCACCTGCGACCAAAAATGCGAAGGTGTTATAGCACCAGTCACAACAAAACTTCAGCAATCTCACAAGTTCAAACTTGTTCCTGATTCAATCTCAATCACCTAGGGACCCCAGAACCCCGTCCAAATATACCAACAAGTTCCAACACACATACAAACCTACTCGAGGCCAATAATCACATCAAATAACATTAATTCTACTAATCACAATCCAATTCAAGCCTATTAAACTATGAACTTCCGAATTCCAAAACTAATGCCGATTCATACCAAAACGACTCCGATTGACTTCAATTTTTGCACACAACTCCCAAATAACATGATGGACCTATTAATCTTACAAAATTGGTATCCGACCCCGATATCAATAAAGCCAACTCTCAATCAAACTTTCCAACCTTTCAAACCTTTAACTTTCTAACTTTGCCAATTCAAGTCGAAATGACCTACTGACCTTCAAATCAACATCCAGACACGCTTCTATCTCCAAAAAATCATACAGAGCTAATAGAACCGTCAAAACTCCATTCCATACTCGTCTACACAAAAGTCAAACTATGGTCAACTTTTTCAAATTAAAGCTCCAACTTAGGGACTAAGTGTCCCATTTCACTCCGAAACTCACCCTAAGACAAAACCAAACACCCCTGAAAAGTCACATAACCATAATACAACATAGAGGAGGAAATAAATAGAGGATCAGGGCAAAATACTCAAAATGACCGACCAGGTCATTACATCTTCCCCCTATTAAAACAAATTGTTCGTCCTTGAACGAGTATAGAGACATACCTGAAGTGGTGAAAAGATGAGGATAATAGATACACATATCATGTTCGGTCACCCAAGTTGCTTCCTTGACTGGTTGACCTCTACACTGAACCTTTACTAAAGCAATGTTCTTCGACCTCAACTTTCAGACCTACCTGTCCAAAATGACCACCGGATCCTCAAAATAAGACAAATCCTTGTCCAACTGGACTGAGCTGAAATCCAACACATGAGACGAATCACCATGATACTTCTGGAGCATAGAAACATAGAACAGTGGATGAACTGCAGATAGATTAGGTGGCAGTGCAAACTTGTAAGACACCTCTCCAATCCTCTTGGGAATCACAAAAGGTTTGATATACCTAGGGCTCAACTTGCCCTTCTTCCCAAAACCTCATAACACCCTTCATAGGTGAAACCCGAAGCAAGATCCGCTCCCCAACCATGAATGCAACGTCGCGACCTTCCGATCTGCATAACTCTTCTATCTAGATTGGGCCGTACGAAGCCGATCTTAAATTAATTTAACCTTTTCCGAAGCATCTTGAACCAAGCCTGTACCCAATAGCCTAGCCTCACCAGGATCAAACCAACTAACCAGAGACCGACAACGCCTCCCATACACGGCCTCATACGGAGCCATCTGAAGGCTCGACTGGTAGCTGTTGTTGTTGTCAAACTCTGCAAGTGGCAATAAATGATCCCAAGAACCCCCAAACTCCATCACACATGCATGAAGCATATCCTCCAATATCTGAATAGTGCGCTTGGACTGTTCGTTCATATGAGGGTGGATTGCTAAACTCAGCTCAACCCGTGTGCCCAACTCTTCTTGTACGACCTTCCAAATTGCAATGTAAACTACGTACCTCGATCTGAGATGATGGATAACGGCACACCATAAAGTCAGACAATCTTGCGAATATAGACCTGAACCAGATGCTCTGAAGAATAAGTAGTCACCACTAGAATTAAATGAGTCGACTTGGTCAACCTATCCACAATCACCCATATTGCGTCAAACTTCTTTTTAGCCACGGGGAGCCCAACTACAATATCCATAGTAACTCGCTCTCATTTACACTCTGGAATCTCTAGCCTCTAAAGCAATCCACCTGGTTGTTGATGCTCATACTTCACCTGTTGACAATTTAGACACCGAGCTACATACTCCACTATGTTTTTCTTCATTCCCCTTCAAAATAGTGATGTCTTAATTCCTTATACATCTTAGCGGCACCCGGATAAATGGAACACCACGAACTGTCGGCCTCTTGAAGAATCAAATCACACAAAACATCTACTTGGGCACACATAGCCTGCCCTGCATCTGTAACACACTATCATCCCCAATAGTGAACTCCTTAGCATCATCGTGCTGAACCGTGTCCTTGAGGAAAAGCAAATATGGCTTGTCTTGCTGGCGCTCTCTGATATGATCATATAGGAAAGACCGAGAACCACACAAGCCAAAACTTGACTCGGCTCCGAAACATCCAATCTAACAAAATGGGTAGCCAAGTCCTGAACATCCAATGCCAATAGCCTCTTCACTGTTGGTAGATATGCTAAACTGCCCAAGCTCTTCGCCTTTTGACTCAAGGCATCGACCACCATATTAGCCTTTCCAGGATGATATAGAATTGTGATATCATAGTCCTTAAGCCACTCTAACCATCTCCGTTGATGCAAGTTAAGATCCTTCTATTTGAACAGATATTGTAGACTCCAGTGGTCTATATAGACCTCACAAGGGATATCGTACAAAGAGTGCAGTCAAATTTTTAAGGCATGAACAATAGATGCAAACTCAAGGTCGTAGACATGAAAGTTCTTCTCATGCACCTTCAGATGTTTAGACGTGTAGGCAATCACCCTAACGTCTTGCATCAACATCGCGCCGAGGCCAACACGTGACGTAACACAGTACCCAATGTAAGACCCCGAACCCCTAGGCAATACCAATATTGGGGGTGTAGTCAAAGCAATCTTGAGCTTTTGAAAGCTATTCTCACACTCCTCAGTCCACCCTAATGGAGCACCCTTCTAGGTCAATCTATCATAGGTGCAGTAATAGATGAGAAACCCTCTACTAATCGTCAGTAACACCCTTACAACCCAAGAAAACTACGGACTTCAGTAGTTAAAGATGGTCTAGGATAACTCTGCACTACTTCAATCTTCCTAGGATCTACCTTTCTGCCTTCACTCGACACTACATAACCTAAAAACACCATCAAATTAAGCCAGAATTCACACTTTGAAAATTTTGTATACAACTTCTTTTCGCTCAAGGTCTAGAGCACAGTCCTTAGGTGTTGCTCATGATCCTCCGGGCTCTGTGAGTACTCTAAGATATCATCAATAAACACAATGATGAATGAGTCAAGATAGGGTTGAAATACATTGTTCATCAAGTGAATGAATGTTGCTGGGGTGTTGGTCAACCCAAATGACATCACATGGAACTCATAATGAATATACCGAGTCTTGAAGGTAGTCTTCAGAATATCCAGCTCCCGAATCTTCAACTGATGATAGCCTGACTGTAAATCAATCTTTGAGAACACCCTGGCACCTTGTAGCTTATCAAATAGGTCATCAATGCATAGCAATGGATACATGTTCTTCACTGTAACCTTGTTCAAATGTCGATAATCAATACACATGCGCATACAACCATCCTTTTTCTTTACAAAGAAGACCGGAGCACCCCAAGGTGACACACAGGGCCAAATAAAGCCCTTACCAAGCAACTCTTACGACTGATCCTTTAACTCCTTCAACTCTACTGGGGCCATACTATATGGTGGAATAGAAATGGGCTAAGTGCCCAGCAATAAATCAATACCAAAATCGATATCCCTATCGGGAGGCATGCCCGTAAGATCTGCCAAAAATAATCTGGATAGTCCATCGCTATCAGAACTGACTCAAAGGTAGGAGTATCAATATTCGCATATCTCACAAAGGTTAGATATGCCTCGCACCCTTTCCTAACCATCTGATAAGCCTTAAGGAAAGACACCATCTACTAGGAACATAACCCAAAATACCCCTCCACTCAAATCGTAGCAAGACAGGAATAGACAATATCATCATCTTGGCGTGACAATCAAGAATAATATGATAGGGCGACAACTAGTCCATGTCCAAAATAATATCAAAATCTACCATACTGAGAAACAATAGGTCAACTTTGGTCTCAAAACCACTAAGAACAACTAAATACGACCGATACACATGGTCAACAACAATGGAATCTCCCATCGGCATGGACACATAGACATGAGAACTTAAGGAATCACAGGATATACCCAAATATAGAGAAAAGTAAGATAATAAATAGGAATAAATGGATCCTGGATCAAATAAGACTGATGCATCTTTATGACAAACCCGAACAATACTTGTGATAAATGAGATGGATACAACTCCCTCCATCCTAGTAGGAAGAGCATAAAATTTAGCCTGGCCTCCACCTCTAGGGCGACCCTACCCACCCCACCTCCATCTCTAACTGGCTATGCAGGTGGAGCGGCAACTGGTGCGACAACCACAACCTAAGAAGTCTAGGGGCCCTGTGGAATATGTGGAGACCGAGTAGTCTGTGGAGGTACAACACTTCTAATTCTGGGGCAGTCTCTCACCGTACGACGATTGTCACCACACTCAAAACAAGCTCTCAGAGGACGTGGCTGCTAAGACTTGCTCGGGCCTGGTCAGCTGGATTGGCCGCTGAAAGCACCTTGTGTAGGAGCTCCACTAGATAGTGGTAGTGCATAATGAGTAACTTGAGACCTGGGAGTATCCGAAATACCGCTAGAAGTATGAAGCGCTGAATGAACATGACGTCTCACATAGCCTCTACCATTACGGGCGGCAACTGGGAGACATGCACCACTATATGTGCCAGAATTTCGAGGCCTCTTGGCCTATCTATCCTCTCTATCCCCGCCCCACATACCCTTTAATCTCTCAACGATCTCTACCACCTGCTAGTATGGGGTATCAGTCTCCAACTTTTGATCCATGCTGAATCTAATACCGTGGTTGAGACTCTCGATAAATTGATGGACTCACTCTATGACTATGGAGACTAAAGCCAGTGCATGTCTGGACAACTTACTGAACCTGACAACATACTTTGATATAGTCATAGCACCTTGGTGCAACTACTCAAACTTCGTACAACATGCATCACGAAGGATCTAGGGAATAACTCCCTCATGAACATCATTGAAAACTAAGTCCATGTGAGTGAAGATGCCAAAGACGAGCTACCCTGATGTGTTTTCAATGTCTTAGTCTTATGTGTATTATGTATAATCTAATAAACCTGTCATGAAGAACTAGATAGAGAACCTGGCCCACAGGATACATAGCAGATCAGTAATTGTACAAAATCAATATAACAAGGAACACAACAGGGACCTGCTCCCTTTGGGTTCTCTGAGAAAAGTACAAGTCAAGTACACAGTTGAAACGTAGCAGAAGAAAGTGACTATCAGGCAACTGTCACAAAAGAGGAACACAACTAGGACCTGGTCCTATGACGTGTCCTGACAGAAGTACAAAGTCCACTATCCAGTTGGAAGGCAACTGCCCAGAAGTGGCTGTGCAGACAGTACAATAGTCACTTCTCGTTGGGAAGAAACGTACACCAAGAATTGATATCACTATGCATTGTTCTATCTTTTGTGATAAAACAACCTGGTACAAGACACACTATCACTTGTGCATTCAGTGATATTCTCTCAAGAAGATAAAGCTTTTATCCAGCACTGAAGTCACTGGTGTGTCAAGAACAATAAGACAACTCCACTAAGGATTAGTTTCTAAATATTTGTATGTACATCCATAGTTGAGTTGTAATCTTGTTATTTGTTTATCATTGTAATTCCTAGTTCGCTTTCTTAGAAGCGTTTTGTTAGGCACAAATCAAATTCATAAACTTTTGAGTTTATGTTGTTACTAGGGATATTCATAAATTAAATCCTTTGTAACTAGGAGAGTTATAGAGTGGCTTGTGGTGGTGCATCACAAGTTAGTTTAAAGTCTTTGCAATAGGGTGTTTTCAAAGTGGCTTGTAATAGGTAGATTACATATTAGTTGAGTTTAAAGCCTACAAGTGTAGGTTGTGGGTTTTTTTGATCCCCTTGTGTGGGATTTTTTCCATGTAGAAATCCTTGGCCTTCTTTACATTAAGTCTTTACTGCATTCTACGTATTATCTCATAGAGGACCAAGTAATCTATAGTTTGGTGGACTCATATAAATTAATAATTGGTATCAGAGTAGGTTTCTCCTATCAGGCTAACACCTAGGAAGAATCCTCAATGCCTGCTTCACCAAGCTTTGAAAAAGGAAAATCAACCTACAAGCCTTCCAGATTCAATGGTCAATACTACGGATGGTGGAAGACCAGGATGCATGATTTCATTATGGAAAAAGATTTAGAGCTGTGGGACATCATTTGTGATGGTCCACATGTTCCCATGAATAAACTTGAAGGAATAGGACCATTGGTGCCCAAAGGGAGAAGTGAGTACAACGACATTGACAAAAAAACTGTAGAAAATAACTATCGCGCCAAGAAAATTTTGATGTGTGGCATAGGACCTGATGAATACAACAGAGTATCAGCTTGTTATACTGCCAAGGAAATATGGGAAGCTTTACAAACTGCATCAGGTCAAATAATTCAAGATCGACATGCTCACCACTGAGTATGAGCTCTTCAGGATGAAGGATGATGAGTCCATACAAGATATGCACACCAGATTCACCTCCATCATAAATGAGCTTCACTCACTTGGAGATGTCATTCCCAGAAACAAGCTTGTAAGGAAAATTCTCTGTGTTCTACCTAGATCTTGGGAAAGTAAGGTAAATGCAATCACTAAAGCTAAAGATCTATAGACTCTGACTATGGATGAGCTGATTGGTAATCTGAAAATATATGAGATGAAAAGAAAAAAGACAGTGAAAGAATAGAGCCTAAGAAGGGAAAGAACCCGATGCTTAAGGCTGAAAGCAGTGATTCAAGTGATGAAGATAGTGACATGGCCTATCTTACTAAGAGATTTCAAAAAATAGTTCGAAGAAATGGTGGCATACCAAAGTGGGGCAGTTCAAGTAAAACAAGGAACAACGATCTCTGTCACAGATGTGGAAAATTAGGACATTTCATCAAAGACTGTCCACTCGCGAAACAAGAGTAGTACAAGCAAAATCCTGGCAAAGCAGGTAAAAGGAACCCGGTTCCAGAGAAAAGATTCAATCAAAATAGTGCTGCAGACAATATCGTTTAGCAGGCTCTTGCTGCTTGGGTAGGCTCCTCGAGTGAATCCGAAAGGGAATCAGATGCAGAAAATAGTTCCATGATGGCAGTGGAAATTGAAGCAACAAAGTACGATTCACTATTCGTGCTGATGGCCCAGTCAGATGATGATGATGATGAAGATAAAGACAATGAGGTAAACTTCAGGAATGTTTAGAGAAATCTAAAATCCTATTCTTCTAAGAAGCTAAAGTCTTTATCAAATGTCCTAATTGATGCTTATTATAGTCTTGAAAATGGTAAGGAGATCCTGACCATAGAACTGGGAGAGGACGAACAATCTAGTGGTCTGTGTAATGGACTTAAATGAGACCATAGCTAATCTTGAACAAGAGAAGGAAGCCTTGAATGAGAGAATAACTAGTGTGGAGAATGAGAGAGACGATCTGATGGTAGTAGTTATTGATCTAAAAGAAACAATAGAAGGCCTTAGCAATGAGAAACACACGTTAGAATAAAGAGTCACATCTATTGAAGAGGAAATGGATGACCTGTTAGTAATATGCACTGATCTAGAGGAAACCGTTGAGAGAATTAATAGAGAACATAGGAATGTAAGTCTTGGGAAAGGGAAGGAAGTGGCCAGTGAGTCTCACATCTTGCTTGAAAATGAGTTTAACTGTTGTAAAACCCAATCTCTGCAGTGAACTCGAGAGGAATCAGCAACTGTAAGCTAAGTTGGAGAAAGTAAGAAATGATCTTGAAAAATCTCTAAAATGGACCTGGTCCTCATATGTCGTCACTGCCATGTATCTCAACAATAGTGGAAGCAAGTAGGGCCTCAGGTTCCAAAGAAAGAAAACAACCTACAACCCGCACATCAAGTATGTCACTATACCTGATAACTGGCTTTGTATCCACTATGGGAACAATGGGCATTTTAAAGAAAATTGCCAGGCCAGGGCTCAGTCTACTCAGAAGAATAAGGTGTTTTCTGATAGAGTGAATACTAGCAAAGGACCAGGTACTACTCGCAAAAAACGGATGTTGCCTGCGTGGACTAGGAAATCCTCCATTCATCCTTTTTTATAATAACAAGGGACCCAAACTAGTTTGGGTTCCTAAATCTAACCCTTCATGTGCATGAGTAGGGAGCAGTGAGAGGAAGCGAACTGTGATGGACTATTGACAGTGGATGCATAAAGCATGCAACTGAAAATATCATGAACTTCTTTTCACTGAAAGCCCTGTAGGAAGGGAATGTATCCATGAGAAGGAAGTAAAAGGGTACATTCTCGGTTAAAAAAAAGTAGAAAGGTTCCTTTGGCACTTGAGTGGGAACGAGCACTATGTGAATGCCTAAAAAGTGCAGTCACCAATCGGATTACTAGCCAAGTAGTCTCAGTGAACAAAGAAACAAGAACAGTCACTCCTGCTAATCATTAATCTCCACAAAGCTAGCAGTATAAGATGAGTGAAATAGCCAGCATGGTATAAAGAATTGGTATATGAAAACCTCTCACTTCTAAATAAATTAACTCAGCCGAACATGGTCCATGGTCTACAAACTCAAGTGTCACCTGGACATGAGGTTGCAAAAATGATAGAAGAGGGGGAGAAGGGATCATGCACAATTTCTCAACACCAAAGACTCCACAGCTACCTAGCGTAGCTGAAAGAAATAACGGTACTGGAAAAAATGCTACATGGACGATGTTCATCGCCTTTGGAATCACCGAGAAAATCGGCGCCAAAGGAATGAAAACTACTCTCTACCTTAAAAACAAGTATCGGACCAGGTCCCTCTTAAATCAAAATTCACTGGGAGCTGATAATTAGAAGAAAGTGTGTTGTTCTTGACAACAAGAAGGATCAGCTTGGGAAGCTTAATGGAAAAAGACGAGTGAAGGAATCCTTCTGGTAAACAATCCACAAAACAAGGCCACAAGGTCTCCAACAAAGGGAGCACTAAACTGGCAGGAAATAATCATGGGGTATTCAACAAAACACTCTTCCTTGTCAAGAAAGAAAAGATGAGGATCAATATGATGAACCAATCCTGTCTCTGTGAAATAGCTGAGGTTTCAAGTAGGGAGGATGATAAAGTGACCAAGATGAAAGAGACTGGGGAATGATAATGCAACATCATCATCCACGTCTCACAAAGAACCTGAGTGCACCTGCCATGATTCATGCCTCATCTTTTGGGAGATAAGAAAGCAAAACGAAATGACCTCATCAACAATTGAAGAGAAATTGCAAACACATTGAAGGGTGAGATTTTATTTTGAGGGTTGATATGAAGAAGGGATTGATTGGTGGAACGCATCACATAACAGAAGACCAAACTCTAGATATCTGCATCAAAGCCTCAAGTAGAGAAACATTTCGGATAAATCAAGGTGAATATGGGGTCACAAGAATCTAACGAAGAACCCGATCCTCCATCTGTTAGATGAGCAAGACACCGTCAGCTAAAGGTAGATAAAGTGTTTTCTGACCAAGCTTAACTCACTTAAATACCGTTGTAGGTAAACATGCATGACGATCATAGAAGCTAAAGGTACAACTATGAAATGCGAAAGGGGAGCAACTAAAACTTTGATCAAAAGATTGCTCCGGCATCAGGTTCATTTATCTTAGGTTAGTAGTAATGTGCTTATTCTGCATGCCCTCTCAAAAACAAAAAATTGTGTGTTTAACAAAATTAATTCAAATGCCATATCATCCGACTTTGCAACGTCTGTATGTCATGTCTTGTCTTTCAAATCCTTTTGTCCCCTCTACACGGTAACGTTTTCCCACAAACCTACCATCATTTTTAGGACTATTTAGAACCTGTTTCTTTCTACACTCATCATTAGCCCCTCTTCCAATAAAAGTTCTTTTCCCTCTCACGACAAGTCATGAATCTTCATCTCTATTGTATAGCTAGGATTTTCTCTTCATCTCTCTCTTTCTTTATCTATTCGTCTACCAAGTGCTCATCTAATGGTGATCGAACAGTCGTCTCAGTCTACCACTTTTAGTACCGCTCCCACTTCATTGCTTTCCTTGAAATCAACCCAGAACGTCACTATTTCATGCCTTCTACCACCTTAACCACTCATGGTTTATCCTTCACTCCTACTGTCTTACCATTTCTGTTAAACCCTGTTTACCATTATTTGAGAACCCTATGTCCATTCAATCCTATGATCTTATCAAAGAACATACAGAAGGTTTTACTCCTCAGGTATCAGAAACCCCTGAGGATGATCCTGACCAGTATATAAACTCCTCCATGTTGGACTTAGTGACTCTCAAGGAGTCACCTGAAAAGGAAGTAGCTCATAACATCATGGCTATAGTTGCTGAAAGTCTGATGAATGAAGGAGCTTATCTCTTGTCTGAGTATCAGGGGGAAGAAATCTCACTTCTAGGAAATGCAAGAACCATAGAACTCCTCGAGTCCTTGGCTCATGAGATTCCCAGAAAAGCCTTTTGATGAACCTGTGTGTCTTCCATGCAAGCTCACTCCTGTACCTCCCATTCGCTCCAAGCTCTTAGAGTCTTCCTCCAAATCACTCACTATCAGGTCACTACAGGAAGATAGCTCTGAGTCCTCATTTCAGAAAAGTAAGAGGAGTGTCAAGACAAGGAAAAAGAGGAAAATGAATCCAAAAGATTTCATCAAGAGTGGATAGTAAATCAAGTAGAAAAATATGCCTCAAAGGAACCTGGTTCCTTAGTGCAACAATTTATGGCAACTCAACAGTCTATAAAAGGGGTCATTGATGAAATTGTCGAGAAATAGAAAGGGTCATCTATGAAGTACGGTGGTAAGTCTAAACGGAGTTCAATCGAGCTAGTCGTGTCTAAGGACAATATGTTGGGGATGGCAATTTGGAAAGGAAAGTCTGCAGAAGGGTCTAGCAAATAAAGGGAGCTGTTAAGGAACCTGGTTCAATAAGGTCCATGACCTGTAATGGTGGTCTGTGGCAACAGAGATTAATAACTCAGAATGTGTTGGGGGGACGTACATTTGATCCAGTAATTTCTGAGATGGCAGGCATGAAACAAATTCTAGAGATTGTGGAATTTCAACAATAGGAACACCTTTTTGAAGGAAGCATGCCTCTAGTGTATGAGGATGCAGTACAAACCTTCTATGTATCTCTTTTTACTGTTGAAGGAGATCACATATATGTGCTTGTAAATGGGGTAAACATTGTACTCGAAGCTTCAACCTTAGGAAAGGTTCTCAGAATTTTGTGTGAAGGTATGTCCTCAGTTAAGGGTATTTATGGAATAAACTTTCGGAGAGCGATCATGAAAGAGCAAGCTATTTAACAGGGGGGACATGTGCATAAGAAAGTATTGCTTCCTGAGTACCAGCTTCTCTTTGAACTGGTCAACAAAGTGCTTTTACCCCGCTTTGAGAGCCGATCCATTACTACAAAATTAGATATTGTCCTAATGTTAAGCGCTTGATGAGTTTGTCCCAATCAATCTGCTTGCAATCACGATAGACCATATGCAAAAGGTGGCAAATTTTAAGGGTGGAAATCATGGGTTACCTTATGGCTTTCTCCTCACTCAGGTGTTCAGATTTCATAAGGTCCCCTTGGGAAATCCCAGAGTGGCCACACACAAGCATTCCTTCTCCAAGACCTCTCTAGAAGAATGTGAGTGTATAGAAAGAGTTGGTGGAAACATCTCGACCATTTCTCAGCTGATTAACGCTCAAAATGTAGCCTTTGAGGAAATAAGAAGGCAGCTCGAAATGCCATTATGGAAACTCAGCTCAGTCAAACAGCTAAAGGACCTGATTCTGTAAGCGAGGAGGTTACACAATTGAAACAAGAAAATAAAAGACTTCCGGCTCTATTACTTGAAGAACAACTGTCTGCAAATGTTAGACTAGACCTAGTTCTCAAAACCATGTTGTCTCCTCCTCCAAGCCTCCTTCTTTTAGTGTCCACTAGATTCCTCTTTGTGTACAGCTATTTTTGCACCAACATCCTGTGGCTGCTATTTTACATTTGTTTGCCTTATTTTTTGTGTTTCATGGAATGTTAAACTTAACCATTACTGCACTTGAATTGCTCAGTCCAATGCAAACATTAATGAAACAACTTCCCTTTCGTTGCTTGTACATTAATATTTTCCTCTGGCTTCTCTTTTTTGTCATGTTGTGTGCACATATGTGGCATGAGCTAGATGTGTTGGACTTCTTTATGCTTATTACCTGTTTGTGCTCTTCTTACTACCTGTTCTTTTTAATGATGCCAAAAGGGGGAAAAGAAAGATGGTGTGAGATGAAGTTAACATATGCATGCTGAGTAATACTATATATGGTAAGGGATTAAGGGGAACTATCTAGTCTATTAGAGCTTAAGGGAGAACTATCAACTCTGCAATTACACAAGAGGGAGATCTGAGGTTAAGGGGGAACTTTGTGTACTATCAACTCTGCGATTACTCAAGAGGGAGATCTGAGGTTAAGGGGGAACTTTGTGTAGTTCTGGCATCTCATCTGGTCATTTCTGCTCTAAACACATGCTGTCCATGCCTAAGTTTGTCATCATCAAAAAGAGGAAAATTTATGGGTTTTTAATGTCTTAGTCTTATGCGTATTATGTTTTGATAATCTAACAAACTTGTCATCAAGAACCAGATAGAGAACCTGACCCACAGGATATACATAGAAGATCAGTGACTGTATGAAATCAATATAACGAGGAGGCGAAATACATAAACAGCCCATTGAAGTTGTCCACAACGGTCAGTTGGACACCTCAACTGAGACCTTTTCCAACCAAACACTTCATGTCTTTAAAAACTTAACTTTATAAACACCCGACCTCACCAGCCCCGTCGCATGTGGTACACATCCGGAATCGCGCGTGTGTTGGTGTGAACTAACGGCAACTTAACAATTTTTTGTGAAATTCCCAAAAAACCCTTAATGAACTCCCTAATTTAAATACCCAAACCCAACCCTAAATTAGTATACCCATCCGCATATCTTCTTCCTCTTTAGCAAAGCTGCGATTTTTTTTTCTTCTCTCTCTCTCTACCTCTTCTATATCAATGGAACCTGTTGTTAATTGCAACTGTGGCCAAATTTCTCCTCTAAAACTTTCTTGGTCACCATTTAATCCAGGTAGAAGATTCTACTGCTGTAGATTTGGGAAAGCAGGCGATGGCGGATGCAATTTTTTTCGTTGGTATGATGTTGAATTGTCCGAACACTATACCAAAGTCATGTATGGATTACTAAAGAGGGTAAAAAATCATGAAGAAGAAAAGTTGAAGTTGATGAAGAAACAGAGGATTTTGGTTTGGCTGCTTGTTATTGTAGTTGTGACTTGGTTTTTGAGGGAATCTTCTATTATTTAGGTGTATGGTATATGTATATGAGAATATATTTTGCCTTTATTTTACTGCAATGTTGTTTATGATTCATGGCCAATGTTGCCTATTGAATGTAGTTGAAATTTTCTAACTGTATGATGAACTTATCAATTATCAAATGTGTTTTAATTTCTGCCAAAAAAATTAGACAGCAAGGTTCTTACATTGAATTGTACTAAACTAACAAAAACAACTAAGAGAAATACAACACCTAAATAATAGAAGATGTTTTATTGCCATGACATCAAATCTAACCGCCATGAGAAATACAACACCTAATTGCCATGAGAAATATAACACCTAGTTCACAACTTTCAGTTAACTGCATAAACCAACCAGAACCAAAACATACTAAACTAACAAAAGGAGGTTCATATACAACCATAATAATTGTTCAAAATACTTCACAAAACAAGGTTCATACATATGACCAAATGGCCAACATTGTTAGGTTCTAAATACTTCATAAAATATGGTTCATACACATGACCAACAAAATACAAGAAAATTCTTCCTAAATTTGACTTTGACAAGAGTCAACTGGTGTAGATGAAGTAGAGGTCCCAACTTTCATCTTTTTGTTAGAAACTGCAGCATCCCTTTGTTGTTGAAGTTGATTCCTTGTCACAGCTCTTTTCCCTTTCCACTTGAGACCAGTTGGTCTAAATCCAAGATCCACATTAGTTTGTGCAGCATTCATCAAGTTTGCACCAGTTGAAATAACTCTTTCACTTGGCCTACCAGGCTAGAAAATACTTATAGTCAGTAATGAATCATCCAGAAACATAAGGACAGAAATTATAGTTAACTAAGCTGGTTGACTTCTCACACTTACATTAAGGATACTAGTTCTAGTTTGTGTGTCTGTGTACAAACCAAAACCAGAATTTTTGGTTCTATTCTTTCCAACAGAAGCAACAAGTGATCTGGCAGTAGCAGAAATAGCTGCACCAGATGTAACAGAACCAGTTGTACTAGCAACTGAAGTTCTTCCTCTTCCCCTACCAGCTCCTCCACCTCTTCCCCTACCATCCCCACCACCTCTTCCCCTACCTCCTACTGATGGTGTGTTCCTTCTTATCTTTGATGTTTCAGCACACAAGGAAGATGAGGCCTTTGGAGTTTGGGTTGTGGTAGTTGATGTACCTACAGCTTGGGTTGTATTACTTTGACTACCAACTGGCGTGCTTGATTGTGTGCTTGTTTGTCCCTAATATATGATTTCTAAGTCATTAATCAATACAACAATGAAAGCAATGAAAACATTGGAAACAAATTGAATTGAAAGTCATCAAACTTACCCTTAAACTGCATACTGATTTGTTGTGACCAACCTGATGGAAAATTGAATAGGACATCTTGGCACCTTTCTTTGAAAGTTTTCCCCACTTCTTTGGTTCATCCTTGTCCTTTCTTCTGCATTTTTTTGGCCTAACAGGCATTGGTTTTACCTCAGGAGGCTCAATTGATGGATTTGTAGAATCAGGCCACATTTGTATGCTTGGAATTGGCTGAATAAAGTATTGTAAGCAGCCAGGAAAGTATCTTTCCTATACCAGTGTTCAACATACTCTTCTGGTTCCTTCCCAATCTTATAAAAGGCACATATTGCATGTTGACATGGTATACCTCTTAACTGCCATAACCTACAACTGCATTCTCTTTTTTGTATATCAACAGTATGCCTATACATGCCTTCATTCACTTTAAATCCAGTGTCAGCATTCCACTGTACTTTTAACTTCCTTCCTGTTTCCTCGTTCTCTTCTAAAACTAGTCTTGCCATAGGTGATATATCAGAAGCCCATATTTCAACAAACTTGAGCATATCTACTTGCCTACTCATCATTTTGTGCCTAATTTCTTCAAGCATGGTGATGACAGATTTATGCCTAGGACTTAATATCCAAGAATTAAATGTTTCACACATGTTGTTTTCTACAATATCACATCTAACATTCTCATTGAAATAAGCCCTACACCAGTATTCTTTATCATAGGACAGTAAACTTTCACAAATACCATTACCTAATTCATCCAATTTCTTCATTTCTTCTCTTAATTTTACCTGAAATGGAGCCTTAGCACATCTCCAAAACTGTTTCCTTCTTTCTTCTCCCCTCCAAGTTTTCTGCCAGTTTGCCCAAATGTGTCTTGCACACATTCTTCTTTCAGCCAAGGGTAGCAAATCAGCAACAGCAGATGACAGTCCCTAAGCATAGAATATTAGTGAGATGACAGTCCAGAATTAAGAATAGTAATGGTAAGAAACAAACAACATAATAAATGGATTACAGTACCTTTTGCATATCAGACATTACTGTTAAATCTTCACCATTCCTCAACTCTAAATCAGTTTTGAGATAGTTGATGAACCAACTCCATGAATGTGTAGTCTCTTGATCTACCAAAGCCCAAGCAATGAGATACATCTGATTGTTTCCATTTTTTCCAACAACTACTAACAATTCACCTTTGCAGGCTCCCTTTAGGAAGCAACCATCAAAACCAATTATTTTTCTACAACCTGCCATCCATCCCTTCGTCATAGACTCAAAGCATATATAAAAGTATTTAAATAGATTTTTCTCAGGTTCTGTTTCTGTATCAGTTCTCAACCAACAGGAACTTCCAGGATTGGTGGACTTAATCATGTCAGCATAGTCCAGCAACCTAGAAAACTCAAGGTTCCGGTAACCCATAAACTAACTAATCACCTTCATCTTGGCTCTATATACAAGTGATCTTCCTATATATAAACCCCATTTAACCCTTATAACCTCTTGCAACTCATGAACTGTGGTGTTTGGACTTGAGATGATTCTATCTTGCAGCTTTCTAGCAATGTACTTGGTTGTGCAAAGTTTGTTCTTGTTCTTTGTTGGGCATTTATGAACAGGAATATAGGTCTTCACAGTAAAGTTCTGTGAATCCCTGTCCTTACTAGCAAATATCTGCCACTTACATTTTCCATGTCTACACTTAGCTCTTACTCTATCTTTCTCATTAGGTCTAAGCTTTATAGACACTTTATATTGAATAGCATAGTCAGCAAGAGCTTTTCTAAATTCTGTTGCATTATCAAAGATCATGCCCAACTCAAACAGAGGAATTTTAGCATCAAAGTCATACCTGATCTTGTAGCTTCTTCTTCTAGGAGGAAGATCAACACCTTCTTCAGCAAGTGGGTCTAACTCTTCATCACTGTCTACACTCCCAACATCTGAGCTGTCCAAATACTCTTCATCCCCACCCAGCTTTCCAACATATTTGTCCTTCTTATTTTTTCCTATATCTTCAAACCCCTTATCAATTCCAGCCTCACCAAGTATTACCTCTTCTGTAAAAACAGGTTTTTTCCTCTGTTTCTTTTTACTTTGTGATGCAGCATCATTCACCTTGCTCTTCAACTTGTTTCTCTTTACTTCCCTGGCAGCATCCCTCACAGATTTTAATTCATCATCAATCTCACTGTCATCTTCATCTGGAATGTCTTCAAGGTCATCTTCACCAAAGTCTGCATCTTCATCTTCAAGATTTGTCTCCTTAAACTGGTTGTCATGTTCTGCAGCTGCACTCTCTTCAACATTTATATCCTCTTCTAATATTGTAGACCTAGGTTGTTCTGCATTTACATCACTGCCCTCGGCAGCATTTACTTCAATATCCTCATCAGCATTTACTCCATTGCCCTTATCAGCATTTACTACATTTTCCTCCTCACAATTTACTCCAATGCCCTCATCAGTATTACCTCCATTACCCTCATCAGCTGTTACTCCATTGCCCTCATTACAATTTACACCAATACCCTCATCAACATTTACACCAATGCCCTCACCACCCCTAATTTCTGCCGCCTAGTCACTGTCACCAACTTGTGATGAAGGTAAATATCCCACAGGTACATCCTCCTCCACAACCTCTAAATTATCTATTGCATGACTCACATAGACATCAAAGCAATCCCCATCCTTCAGGTCTTTAATCAAATTTAGTAGTTGAGAGTCATTTTCAATTGGAAAGAACTTCTGAGTTTAGGACATAGAACAAAGAGCCCACCAACAGAGTTGTAGCGCATTTCAGGGGTCTCTTTTATGTAGGACACAAGCTCGGGCAAAGAGAAATGGTCTTTGTCGACCACATGCCCTATTACTACACCCTCCCCCATATACTTGTCATCAATAAAGTATCCCCCATGATGAAAAACAACACCAAGATATTCGTCCATGTGACTCTGTACAGAAAATGACAAAAGAAACCCAGTAAATATTCCCTGACATTTTCTGATTTTCAAAACGAAAAAACCCTAATCTAATAGCAACATACCAGAACAAGTTGTGATAAAATAGAAAAAAAGGCAAAACATACATACCTTTATGCAATAATCGAAGTAACTTTACAGCAACAACCCCTTTTCATCAAAAATCAGTCCACTCCCAAAACGCTAAAATGTCCTTCCTTCAGGTCATCAATCTTCAACAAAGCTAAAACTCGAACAGTTTAAGAACTAATCATACAGTCGTAAGTGAAAGACAACTTTAATTTTGCAACATTAATGGCGATTGAACAAAGCTTAATGGAAGAGATGAAGATGGCGAAATATAGTGATAGAGAGAGAAAGGGAATAGACGGAAGAAACAATGAGGATTTAACGTTATGTTATGTTTCTACGTTATATTTGTTATTATTTTCCACGTGTCAGCTTTTAATTCGTTCTTATAAAATAAATTGGAGGTGTAACACAGGCGACGGGGCTGGTGAGGTCGGGTGTTTATAAAGTTAAGTTTTTAAAGATGTGAAGTGTTTGGTTGGAAAAGGTCTCAGTTGAGGTGTCCAACTGACCATTGTGGACAACTTCAATGGGCTGTTTATGTATTTCGCCTAACGAGGAACATAATAGGGACCTGCTCCCTTTGGGTTCTCTGAGAAAATTACAAGTCAAGTACACAACTGGAACGTAGCAGAAGAAAGTGACCATCAGGAAACTATCACAAAAGAGGAACACAACTAGGACCTGGTCCTATGATGTGTCCTGACAGAAACACAAAGTCCACTACCTAGCTGGAATGCAACTGCCCAGAAGTGGCTGTGCAGACAGTACAACAATCACTTCTTATTAGGAAGAAGAGTACACCAAGAATTGACATCACTATGCATTGTGATATCTTTTGTGATAAAACAACCTGGTACAAGACACACCATCACTTGTGCATTCAGTGATATTCTCTCAAGAAGATAAAGCTTTTATCCGGCATTGAAGTCACTGGTGTGTCAAGAACAAGAGGATAACTTCACTAAGGATCAGTTTCTAAATATTTGTATGTATATACATAGTTGAGTTGTAATCTTGTTATTTGTTTGTCATTGTAGTTCCTAGTTCACTTTCTTAGAAGCGTGTGTTAGGAACAAATCAAATTCGTAAACTTTTGAGTTTATGTTGTGACTAGGGATAGTCATAAGTTAAATCCTTTGTAACTAGGAGAGTTGTAGAGTGGCTTGTGGTGGTACATCACAAGTTAGTTTGAAGTCTTTGCAACAGGGTGTTTGCAAAATATCTTGTAATAGGTAGATTACAAGTTAGTTGAGTTTAAAGACTACAGGTGTAGGTCGTGGTTTTTTTGATCCCCTTGTGTGGGATTTTTTCCACGTAGAAAATCCTTGGCCTTCTTTACATTCAGTCTTTACTGCATTCTACGTATTATCTCATAGAGGACCAGGTACTCTATAGTTTGGTAGACTCATATAAACTAACATACCCAACTCATACGCTCGCCACTCGCCACTACTGATAAACCGCTCTCTCAAGATGGAATGTAGTGAAAGCTACCAACTCGACTCCACAATACCCATAGTACGAAGGATAAAGTGGCACTTCTCAAGAAAACCCTACGCATCCTATATATCTAGGCTGCTAAATGTAGGAGGATGGTACTTCTTGTACCTCTCGAGCCTGATCTATTCCTCCTCAGAAGTAGATGACCTAACCTCGGGCTGAATTGGGACAATCGGCTGCACTGGTATGACCTCAGGACCTGGTAAACTTGGTCCCACTACTCTAGGGTACGGCATCTGAGAGTATGTGCTCCTCCCCCATCCTGAGATATGGTAGGAGAAAGTGGAATCAACCCCACCTGAGCTAGAGTGCCATACATGCTAAAAAACTGGGTGAGGGTCTCCTGAAGTGCAGGGGTAGCTAGTGATAGGCGTCTCAAGTGTCTGCCCTCTAATTGAAGCTACTGGTGGCTCCTATGTAGCAGCTCGCACAGGTGTTCTATCTATACCACGGGCCCATACTTAGCCTCTGCCCCGGCTCCGGCCTATCCCGGCACTAGCAGAGGGCGTGGGTGTCCGATTATCATATCTAGCTATGCGTGTCCTCACTATTTGTGAGAGAACAGAAAGACAGAGATTTAAAATTTTGAAGTCAACAAATTCACGCGATAAAGAATCAAAGAATTGATTTTTTTCCTAACAAGTCCATAGCCTCCCAATGATAAATATAGACGTCTCCATACGAATCTGCGAGACTCTACTAAACCTGCTTGTGACTCACAACACCTATGAACCTAGAGCTCTGATACCAACTTGTCACGACCCAAATTTCCCTCCGTAAGATGTTGTGATGGTGCCTAGTCTATAAGACTAGGTAAGCCATTAAATGGAATAATGATTAAAGTCTCAATAATTCAATAACTAATAAAAGGAAAATTCGCAACTCAACATAAATAACTCCCCAAAATCCAGTGAATATAAGTCACAAGCTCTATAACATGGTACAGAACATCCCTATATGTCAGTGTCTATAAAAAGGATGAGAAAAGAAAATAAACTAGATAGAGGGTGACTCCGAGGCCTGCGAACGCCGGCAGGTATACCTTGAAGTCTCCGAAATTGGCTCGTCTCACTGGTGCCTAGATCTGCACAAAAATATGTGTAGAAGTATAGCATGAGTACACTATAACGGTACCCAATAAGTGCCAAGCCTAACCTTGGTAGAGTAGTGACGAGGTCAGGTCAATGCCCTACTAGAATAAATGTGAAACTAAACAGGTATATAACAATGAAATAATGATAAAAATAGAAATGAAACAATAAAGAAATGCACCAAGATTAGATACACATAACCAACGCAAATAAGGCATCATGGAAGAAAATAAGGAAATGTTATGACACTGAACAAAGAAAAAAACCACTAAGTGAAGTAATCGAAAAGTATCAACAAGAGTCACACCGAGGTGCTGCCTTTTAGTCTGAAATTCCAAAACATTTCATCTTTCTTTATAGCACCGCGGGAGTCTTGCATTTAGTTTTGAAAATTATTTTCCCAAAATAGCTTCCCGCGTTTTAGACTTATCACACCAAGTGGCTTCAAATAGTTCCCTTACTAGCAACTTGCATATCAAGCCCACTTTATCTCACCGCATATGTTTCAACCCCAAAACCTTATACCACCGCATGCGTATCAATATCACAACGTATCACAAATTGCACCACAAGTGCCCAATATCACAACTTGCCAAAGAATTCAACAATAACGGTATTTTCACAATAAATAGCCCATTGATCAATCACAATGTGCACAAGTGTCTCAACAATAACAACCGAAAGTAAACTCAACAAGAATAGTATTTCGCAATTTTGTCTCAATGTGAATCACGAGCTTTATAACTCAATACCAATTTCAATAATAAGATATTTCGAGAATAACAACTTCAAGTTAAGAACTCAACAATTAAATAATGAATAAGGAATAGAGAAAACACTAACTTCAACTAATCATTCAAAGATAATCAACAAGTAAGAGATAAGACAAGTAGAGCATGTGAAGATAGACTAATGATGAAGAATATAACATGTTAAGGTAACTCAATTAAGGCAAAAAAAGAATCTATATAGATAAAATCGGTCAGTTTCTACATTTAACCCACGCGTACACACATCACATGCGTAAACAACTTTCACATATCACAATTAACACAAAGCAACACCAATCCTAAGGAAAATTTTCCCACACAAAGTTAGGCAAGACACTTACCTCAAAACACACTAACTCAATCCACTAGTAGGCCTTTCCCTCGATTATCCGACTCCAAACGACTCGAATCTAGCCAAAACAACTTCATACAATTAATATGAACTATAGAAAACTATTTTGAACAATAAAGTTACGATCTTTATACAGAAACAAAAAGTCAACTAAAAAAGTCAACCATTCGATAACGAATCCAAACAAACAAGAATTTCTCAAATTCGACCTCAAATCGCCTTTCAAATCACCAAATTTTAGCCTAAGAAGTTGTCACAATTTTCTCCAAATTTCCAACTTGAAACACTAATTAAATGATGAAAACAACAATGACTTCCTTCGTGTAATATAACCAAAATCGGGTTAGAATCGCTTACCCCAATGATTTTCTTGAAAACTCTCGAAAAATCGGCACAAACCAAGCTCTCTAGGTTTAAATATAAAAATGAGATCAAAACCTCGAAAAATCCATATTTATGTCCAGCGATTTTTCTTTTGCGAGCACTCAGTCTCATCTACGATGCTGCACCTGCGGAAAACCCATAGTATGTGCGGTTCCAACTTAATCGCAGAAGGCTCACACCTATAGAACCCTTAGCGCTTCTGCGAAGAATTCGACTGCACCTGCGGTCTAGCCTAAGGCCCTTTCCAAATTCCGCTTCTGCAGAAGACATGTCCACTCCTATGGAGGTACACCTGCGTGCCATTGACAACATCTACGCTCCCAGCTAGTCAAAGCCAAAATTGCTTCTGCGACGCAGCAACTGCGACCCAAAATGTGCAGGTGCGATTGCACCAATCACAACAAAACCTCAGCAACCTCACAAGTCAACTTGTTCTGGATTCAATCCGAATCACACCCATGGCCCCCGGGACCCTTTTCGAATATACCAACAAGTTAAAAAACACATAACGGACCTACTCGAGGCCAAAAATCACATCAAACATCTATGAATTGCAACCTTATTCAAGCTTATTGAAACTATGAGATTCCAAATTTCAAAACTAACGCTGATTCATACGAAAACAACTCCGATTGACTTCAAATTTTGCACACAAGTCACAAATGACATGACAGACTTATTCTAACTTCCAAAATCAGAAGCCGACCCCAATATCAATAAAGTCAACTTCCAGTTAAACTTTCCAACTTTTCAAATATTGAACTTTATAATTTCGCTGGTTCAAGCTGAAATGACCTACAGACCTTAAAATCAACATTCGGATACGCTCATAAGTCCAAAATCACCATACAGAGCTATTGGAACCATCAAAACTCCATTCTGGAGTCATCCACACAAAAGTTATATTACAGTCAACTTTTTCAACTTAAAGCTCCAACTTAGGGACTAAGTGTCCCAATTGACTCCGAAACTCACCCAAAACCAAAACCAAAACCAAACACCCCCGGCAAGTCACATAACTATAGTAAAACATAGAGGAGGCAATAAATAGGGTATCGGGAATAAAATACTTAAAACAACCAATCGGATCGTTTCACAGTAGTATAATTAACCTCTTTCAATAATTTACCCGTTTCAAAGAATTCCTTCACTGTTGTGATCACATATTCTCCATCGTGTGGATAAAAGTCCTTGAATAACTCAGATGGATATCCATCTATACCAGGTGCTTTGTCCAGAGGTAAGTCATGAACAACTTGCAATTTTTCCTCTCTACTTACTAGTAAGAGTAGTTGTTGTTGCTGTGCAAGGGTCAGGCAGGGACCATTTCTAGATATATTTACATCAAGCCCAGGTAGTACTAGTGCTTCTTCCCCAGTAGCTTTTGAAACAACCCCAAAATTCCTTCTCTATCAATGATGGATCTGTTAGTCTCGCATTGGCTTCATTGTATATAAATGATACTCTATTCTTGGCATGCATGTCTATCTTTTAAGTGTGCATAGAAATATTTGGATTTGGAATCACCATATGAAATTAATCCAGGTTGTCCTGGATTTTTGTCTTCTTGAATTCTATCCCACTTTTTTAGTTGTACAGTAGTTGTCTTCTCCTCCTCTAACAGTTGTGGATTAAAAAAATTCTTGTTTAGTGATTCCTGGGTTAGTTTCAGTTGTTCTTTAAGTTGTGCCAGTCTAAGCTCTATAGAGGACATCACTTTGTGCATGTCTCTGGTGGCTTCCTCAAGTAACTTAAGTTTCCTTCATACATTATACATAGTGTAACTCTGTATGTCCTGTGCCCAAGTGCTGCTAACTACTTCTCTGTATCCTTCCGGTTTCAAGAGAACAGTAAAAAGTCTATAGGGTCTTCTTCCTTTTTTTTTTCTTTTGATGTCTGTATTTAGAATGATAGGGGTGTGATCAGAGACCTTTAGGAGCATGTAGATGGCTTAATGCCATTGTAGCAGTTGAACCAGTCTGCATTTCCAAAAGGCCATTCTACGTGATTGTAAATCCACTCACCTGCATCTCTTTTGTTGATCCAGGAATATTGATTTCCTCCAGGGTCCATTAACAACTATGTCGATATGTCTCAGCTGGTCCCATAAAGCCTTCATGTCTACTATGTTTTAACAACTATGTTGATATGTCTCAGCTGGTCCCATAAAGCCTTCATGTCTTCTTTGTTATGCAATCCATATACAAAAGTAATGGAGCCGGTGAATGTTGAGTGCTTGTTCTTGACTTGACAATGCAGAAGTTGAGAAGATGAGTCTAACAGTGTTGTATTAGATCTTCACCCACTTCGGATTCTATCATTAGGAGCAGAAGTATAATTATCATTAAGTTTCCACTCAACACTAAGTTTTTTTAATACTAGGGGCCTTAGGCTACTTGACCCTAGTTTCAAAACAACAATTCAAATCTATCTTGTCCTTATTAAGAAAGCTTTTAAACTCTCTTTGTTTAAAGGACTTGTCCTCTAATTTTCCAAGTACAGGTAATCATTTGGGTGGGGGAAATTTGTGGGGTTGATCCTTTTCTTTAACCCCTAAGAGGATCCTGCGGTTGGCCCTTAGTGTAGAAGCCTTTGGTCTTTCTCCTTTATCCTTCGCACATCATATTAGTTTCTTTTAGCAAGCACACATTATTAATATGATATTCTTTCCTATGCTTTCTCTATGATATATAATTGCATGTTTGCTTCTGTCACTTATTTGGATCTACAGTTCCTCAACTTGCTGTTGAACAGTTTCATTAGTGATTTTATCAACATCTCCTTTCTCTTTAGTAGGTATATCTTCAATTAATTGCACTACAGGTTTAGATTGTCTTTCCTATTGATAGAATATAAGGTTCCACCATTCGCTATAGAAAACCAGGTTCTCTATCAGATTCAACATTACACACGCACACTGCAGTAAATATAATGACAAGAGTAATTTTACGTGGAAAATTTCCAGCTCAACGAGATTAAAAATCACGACATACCCTTGTAGGATTTCAACTTTACTACTGAGCGACTTTTAGATTACAACCTATGCAACCTAGGAATTAACCTCTTAATCCCTCATTAAATTATAATACTTTATTACAAGCCATTTTGTAATAACTCTATTATAAATTTTTTACAACATGACTAACTCTAGCCAAGATTCAAAGGTTTAAGGTTTACAAAAGAGTTCCTATAGAATGCTTCTAAACAAGCTAGATGGTAATTATAATTGAAGAACTATTACAAAGTTAAAACTCAACTAAGGACATATAATGACTTGATGTGGGAACTGGTCCATAGTTGATTTGTTCTTTATTCTTGAAGCACTTGAAACTTTCTTGCTGGATAGCCACGTGAATGAGCTTCTGAAAATGTTCAAGCGAGTGTGTTTTACCTACATGTGTGACATCGCTTATAATAATGTAAGCAAGGTAGATAAAAAGTCTTTCACAGAAAGTTGATTGTTGCACTGTTCCTGCACTGTAGTGTGTGCAGGCATCAACTTTCCAGCTGGAGAGTTGACTTCGTATAGTCTCCTCGGGAACTGGTAGGGACCTGTTACCTCAATTGCTCCTTCCACTTTAAAGAGTTGAATCATATTCCACGCTGAATCCCAACCTAGAACCTTGTGATCTTAAGGTCTTGTAAATGTGTCACAAGTTCCTTATCTGGTTCTAGATAGTATGTTTATCAGATCATCAAAACATAAAGTAAAGTAATTATGACCAACGTACTTGTAACCTATCAATTTCCCCCTTTTAATGATGACAAACTCATAATTGAAAATCCCAGAAGGAACCACCTAGAACCAACTGCGAACCAGAAAGACCTTAAGTATTTCCCTGAATAACTGCTGTAGACATGTGATTTTTGACCCTCCCCGTAATTTCACCCATTTTAGCGTAAAATATTTTGTTAGGTCTAATATAGCCATTTCAATCAATTTTGTTTTTTTTACTTTATTTCGTCACAAAATAAAAATTGCAAAAATATTTTAGTTTATGTTCTTTAATAAATTTAAATAAAAAATATACAAAAATAGTACCTTATTTTTTAATTTTTATATAATCTTGAAAACACAAAAATAATTTCATGTTTTAATATAGTTTAGTTTTTTCATTTTGTAGTATTTTTATCTTATTTTAAAAGAAGTCAATTAAGGTGTTGGACCACAATTTTAGGAGTTTTAGAGCCTAATTTTTTGCCCAATTCAGATTAGCCCATTAAGTCCAATAGCTAGTACCCATCAAACTAAACCTAGGGAACCTTCTAGACTCTTCTTGGGAACAAAAAATAAATAAAAAGACCCTAAGGACCTAAGAGCAATGAGCTGAAAATACAACAAATAAAATAGACCCTAGAACTATCAGATACAGGGCGCCGTTCGACCAAAAGGAACCCCCCCCCCCATAGCACCCACTGTCTTCCTCACTTGAAAAACCCTAAAAGACCCAAAAACATACGGAGTCGCGTCCCAGCCTTCTGCTATGGCTTCATCCTAACCAAAAAAGAACAACACCGATCAGACCTCCTCACCCACAACAACCAGATAACCGCTGAGCTCCTTCACCACCATCAGCAACTAGAACACCCTCTTCATCACCAAGACTAGCCGACAACTCCATCCACCTGTGAC
>MU759601.1:310277-335786 GCA_026770625.1 Nicotiana glauca | reverse complement strand
ACAAGAACTCGAACAGAAATTTTGTTCGACCAAAAGGAACCCCCCCCCCCCATAGCACCCACTGTCTTCCTCACTTGAAAAACCCTAAAAGACCCAAAAACATACGGAGTCGCGTCCCAGCCTTCTGCTATGGCTTCATCCTAACCAAAAAAGAACAACACCGATCAGACCTCCTCACCCACAACAACCAGATAACCGCTGAGCTCCTTCACCACCATCAGCAACTAGAACACCCTCTTCATCACCAAGACTAGCCGACAACTCCATCCACCTGTGACGCCAGCGACGATAACATTCCGAATGATTCACCATAACAACTGCTTTTGCTGTTCTTTTATCAGTTGGGGTCCGGTTTCTGCTTTTATTTTGATTTCCGGATCCCATTGGAGACGTTAACTTTGAGTTTGTTGCTTGAGGTCCCGTCCGAAGCTCCGTCTGGTGGTTCCGTCGAGATTCATGTTTTGGTCCAACAAAATTTCTGTTCGAGTTCTTGTACGTCAGCTCGGGTTGGTCATTTAATGTGAGGTTCTGTTTCTCTATTCTTAATTTCTGTTGCTTTCGATCTCCATGACGAATTTTTGTTAATTTGTAAATATTTTACATTGAAATGTTGTTTCTTGTTGCACACTGATTTGGTTGGACCATGATTGAGTTTAAATTAAATGTGATAGTGCTGATTTCTCTATGTATTGTGTATTGATTTGTTTCTTGTTTAAATCACAACATCTCTAGATTTTTTTTTGAAAAAAGTAATAACAAATCTGCTTTAAATTTGGTTATTCTTCCTTCCGTAGGATTTCATTTCATTTCAAGCTTAATTAGTTCAAAAATAAAGAGTAAAAAATGTTTGCTGTAAATCCAGTTGATGGGGAAGTCACGTTAAGTGAAATGAATCCTAGAGTTTCGAGGTCTTCATCTTTAGCCTCAAAAGCTACCGGCTTTCCAATAACTAAGATCCCTGCTAAGTTATCAGTTGGTTATTCTCTGGATCAAATTCATAACGATATCAGAAAGAAGACTCCATCTAGTTTTGAGCCATCCATAATTGAATCATCTTTGGCCCTCACAAATGTTGTAATTAGACATTAAAAATGAGCACTAGTAGAAAAGCCTTTAGGCGCGTGTTTAAAATGCTATTGTGATTGCGTAGACGTTCGCGTGGCATAATTACGATTCTAAAAACCAAGTTGGAGTATGCATACGCGCAACTTCGATCAAACTTTCTTAATAATGAAATTGTTTTAATAGGCCACTAAATTAAATTTAGTTGATATAGTTCGAGGTGCGCCATCCAAAATTTAATCATACATGGCCCTCGTGTTAATTCTAAAACCTAGATATAAAAATGACAAATATTTGTAGTTTCCTTTGGGCACGTTTAACATACTATCGTGGTTGTGGACACGTTCGCGTGACATGATTACGATTTCTAAAAACAAAACTGGAGTATGCATTCGTGCAACTTCGGCCAAACTTCCTTAACAATAATAAAATATTATTAATTGTGGACACGTTCGCGTGACATGATTTTTGATGTGCCAAACAAATGGGTACACGTACGTGTGACCCGTTTCAAGATAATTTCCTAATTGAAAAAGGCAAATGCACAAAGATTCTAAAATCAGTAATTAAACAATTTAATTAAACCAAGTATGATCAAAGCGACCATGCTAGAACCATGAAACTCGAGAATACCTAACACCTTCTCCCGAGTTAATAGAATTACTTACCCGGATTTCTGTGTTTGTGGACCTTAAATAGAGTCAAATTTTCTTGATTCAGGATTTTAAATCGGTGACTTGGGACACCATAAATATCCCAAGTGGCGACTCTGATCTTAAATAATAATTCCATTTCGATTGTCACTTAAATTGAAAAAACTCCCTTATTCCCCTTTCGGGTGTATTAAAAAGGAGGTGTGACAGCTCTAACGACTCTACTTTGGATAAGAACCCAGAACTTCTAGTTCAGGGTTCAAGAATTCGAGCTTGTTTTTATGATTTTTACTTGGATTTATTTATTGTTCATATTATCGTATTTGTGGATCTAATATGCTAAATGATGTTTATTTGCCGCTTTGATATTATTTGAATTGTATATAACTGTCTTCTTACGCCACCCCTTCGAGTCTTCTGAAAATGGTGCACACATTCACGTGGCCCGCTTTTTTGTAGAAATTACACCAAATAAAACGAGGTTGGACCAACAACAAGGCCGGCAGACTTTAGTGCTCCCGGTACGTTGCCCCCTCTTCAGCCCAGTTGTCCGCTCGGGTAAGCTAGGTCTAGAACACAATTTCAGGATTTAAACCTAGAAAAACACAGCCTCATGCTGGATCCCTAGTAGGAATGTTTATTAGCATCATGTGCATTTACTTTGAGGACTCAACACAGGGGTTGGGTCAATCTAGGAGAGGTGTACCCAAAATAATAAACCATCTTGATGCATCCTATGTGCTACATGTTGTATTTCTTCAAGGGTAAAAGGGCCATTTGGCGGACCAACGATAGTTGAGGGCAAACGGAAAAAAAAGGAAAAGAAAAAAAGAGAGTGTAGTATGAAAATAAATCAAGTAGAGCCCGGTTATGTTTACTGTCGCATTTTGTTAAGAAAAAAAATGAAAATTCAAAAACAGGATTTTACACTTTTTCATCATTTTCCGAAAATAAAAAAAAATCAAAAAAAGGGGAAAGAAAATCCAATTTATTTTACATGTTTCATCATGTGTCAAAAGAAAAAAAAGACAAAAATTATGTTTTCTCTAAACTAGTTATTTTTTTCTCAATTCTCGACCGTATCCAATCTGCTCGAACTACGCATACTTAATTCTCGTCTTTCGGAGCGTGATACGTAGGCAATCCCACATAGGATCCGTCTTCATAGTAAATCATAGGTTCTTAGATTTTTGGGGTCTTAGCCAAATTTTGCACTTCTGGCCACCTTTTAGCTAAATAAGCTATTTTGCAAAAATAGTCTCAATCATGTCTCGTATGTGTCCAATAGGGAGTGTTATTATCCCATATAGTATTTTAGGTCTATAACTTTATTTGGTCTTAATTTTCTCATATAGGTGATGATTTACTTACCGGAGTTTCAGCACGACATACACCCCGGGGCCATCCAGTTAGGATCAGGAGTTGCTTAAGAAGATGTTTTAATTTATTTTTTATTTTTTGAGTCTGTTTTTTAATATCATTTTTTACCTTCTAGTTTTGTAAATTAATATCGAGTTTTTGTTATTGTACTTTCTATTTTGTATTTGAAAAAGCTTGTTATAAATAAAAAATCCAAAAAAAAAAAAGAAAAAGAAATTTAGCGCTTTTATATTTCCGTTAGAAGTTTTCTTTAGAATGCTAATTCTGAATTTTTAAAAAAAAAAATCTTTGAGGTGGTTTTCCTTTAGAAATAAAATTACTTTTATATTTCATTTAGTATATTCAGACTAAAAAAAAGAGAAATTTCTTTAAATATCTCTTTAGAAGTTTTCTTTATGGTATTATTCCAAAAATCCAAAAAGATTTTCTCTTAAGATTCTCCATTAGGAAATATATAAAAAAGAAAAAAAAATAATTTTTTTTTTCACTAAAACTTTAGGGTATTGCACATAGAGAAAAAAATATACTTCATCTTGTGTTTGTCTTTAGAGTTCCTTCCTTAGGTAGTCAAAACCTGAAATAAATATTTTTTATCTTGTTCATTTCTCGGTTCGAAATCTTTCTTTCCGGATATCAAACGAAAATCAAAATATATTTCTTTGGTTTACTTTTTGATTTCCTTCCTAAAAAATAAAAAGTAAAAAAATATTTTTCTCTTCTAGGATTTTTCCTTAATAGAGCATTCGTTTAAAAAAAAAAATCCGTTATGCTTGAGTTTAGAATAGGTTATAGAACATTAAGTCTAGAAAATTAAAAAAAATATATTTTTGCTTTTTTTATTTTTCTTTTCTCATAAGAATAGTCTTTAAGATAAAAAAAAACGTTAGTTTGGTTACTTTATTTGCGTTTTTCCCGAACTACGCAATGATCCGGTTCATGCGGCATAATGATACGTAGGCAACCTACATAGGGTTCGATCAAATTATTTTTTTATCATTAAAAGAAAAAGAAAAAGAAAAAAAAAGAAAAAGAAAAAGAAAAAAAGACAAAAGGAAAAAAAAGAAGGAAACAAAAAAAAAGGGATGAAATTAGGCGATGTGAGAAATTAGAGGAAAGAAAAGAGTGATAATTAGAAAACAAAAATGAAGAAAAATGAGCAAGCACATGCCAGAAAAGAAAAGAAAAGAGAAGATTGCAATGAACAAAATTGGGATGATACCAAGTGACCTTTTGACCCTCAAAGTCATTGTAGAACTATTAATTGTTGCGAGATGCATTGCACGCAATGTGATATTTTTAGTTGTTAAATGCCCTAACGCTAACAGGATGACCTCATTTTTTTCTTTTTGATATCTTCATTGAGCATAAGGGTGGTTGGTTTGTGGTTTTTAAGTAACTCGTCCATACAACACAAGGTCAAAGAGCAAGGTAGCTATGGCTAGCAAAGACTTGGACACAGGGTTACTGATGCGTCCAAGGGAATTGTTGAATTAGAATTTGAGTTGAAAGAAGAGGTCTTAAGGTTGAAAGGATAGATGACCGAAATATACCAAGCCTGGATTAGTGGGCGTCCTCCACTATCAGTTTCCACTGACCACACTGAAAACCTTGTCACCATTCCGCCACTGTCACAAGTCCAAGATATCTCCTCACAACCTCTTCACACTCCATACCCAGAACCACCTCATATACCACTCCTTTGACCACTCATGTTTTGTAGCTCATCCACCAGCTACCTTTCTTCAATCCTCTAGCAAGACTGGCTTCAAAATTCCCAATGCCCAACACTATGCTCCAGAAATAATTTTCAAGGTCTTGGATCCATACTCTTACGCTCCTTATTTTGAGCCTCTCGGTAAGATTGCAAAGCCTGCTAAGACAGTAGAGCAAGATGAGTTATCCAGAAAGCTAAAAGGGCTTAAGATGCCAAAGTTTAACTTATATAATGGGGTTGGAGATCCAGTAGCCCATCTGAGGGGTTATTGCAGTGAAATGAAAGTGTTGGCAGGAAAGACGAGTTGCTGATGTCGTATTTCAGTGAGAGCCTGACTGGGGCAACCTTGGAATGGAATACAGATCAAGATGTCAGTAAGTGGCCTACATAGCATGGCACGACTCAAGATTTTGTTCCACACTTTTAGTATAATATAGACATTGTCCCAAACCGCTCCTCCCTATCTCAAATTGAAAAGAAACCCAAGAAAAGTTTTAGGGAATTTTGGTTCAGATGGAACAAACAAGTTATTAGGGACAGTCCTCCCATTGATAGAAAAGATGTTGCTGAGCCCCGCCAACGATAGGATCCAATGAGCATTCTTGCTAACCGCTTTCAGGCTCAATATCGACCACATGAACCTCCCCGAGATCCACATAATCCACCCCAGCATTATCCTCTGAACAACATCCGACCATCTGTCCAACCACTAGGCCACTCCCTAGGGCGAGCACCAGCATCCCAAAATTCTCGTGTGCCTTCACAGCATTTTCGAGCATCCAACAACCCTAGAAAACAGAGGCAGAGAGGGGAACAAAGGCAAAAGAATAGTTTCACACCAATCGAGGGTCCTACACAAGCTTGTTTGAGAAGTTAAAACATTCTGGCTTTATTGAGTCGCTCCTCGGCTATACTTCGGACCCATATGCAAAAGGTTTTGATCCTACTGTACGATGCATGTACTACTCTAATGTCCAAGGGCATATCATTGAAGATTGTCGTACTTTGAAAGGGAAATATAAAGAATGATTCAAGAAGGAATAGTTGTGGTCCAAAGCAGTAATACCCCAAGTGTCACATGTAATCCTCTACAGGGACATGACAATGCATAGATTGTTGGGATGGTTGGCAATGATGAAGGGTTGATCAAAGGACTCAAGGAGTCACTTGGCGAAGTTAATAATATTGAAATTGGTAACGTTCTTGGTAATATTGATGTGGAACTCAATGGCTAAGATGGCAAGTTTGGTAATTAGAAAGACACTCCCTTTTTGGTTACCCGGGGAGAAGTCTTGGTGGTTCATTTTTGTTGTCCGGGATATTTCAAGGTTGTAATCCGGATATTGACTTGTGACTTAAACCCTTCTATCCTTTTACTTTTCCTAGTTCCTTTAGTCGTAGTAACTCATTTAGTGTTATCTAGGTTTGTTCCAGGGTTGTATCCCCAGTTTATTTTGCTTGTATTGTTGTTCCAACCCTTTCACCGTCTGTCTAATGCAATTTTCTATTTTCTGTTATTTCTAGTCATTTTTTTGTTTAGTTCTCTTGTCCTTTTATAGTTCTTTTCATACTGGCTCTAGTGACATGACATGCACGCATAATTCTAGGCCTGGTCTTAAAATGTAGTTTAATCATGGAGCAATGAAATAATTTTGAAGATGATGGGGACATTTGAGGGAAATAAGTAAAGGCATTTTGAGATCATTTGAAGCCCGAACCATGTGAAACTGGGGCAGATAATTTGGGAAGTTAATAGGGTGACAAGAATTTATTAAAAAAGAGTGCATCCCGGACGATATGAAGCAAGCAACTTTGAGTTCAAGTGTACCTCAAGTAACAAGATAAAGTTAAGGAAGTTTTCTCTGAATTGACGAAAGATATCCATTGTGAAAAGGGAATCACCCAACGAGGGTTCTGTACTTTATAAGGCGCTAAAGAAAAAAGGAAGGCATATCAGTAAAATCAATGTCGAAGCCGCAAAAGAAATATTATGGTTGATCTTCAATTTTCATTTCAAGTTGCATGTATTTTACTTGGCATTTTCAGGGACTGGGAGGCCCTCTTTCAGCTACCCAAACACTTATACCATTTGACAGCCTTTTGAGCTTGTATTAATTTCTTTGACCTGCCCCTTTTTTGAAACAAGTTAGAGTCATATGAAGAAAAAGGTTTATGTCTCCATAGGTTTATTTTAAAAGGTTCATTCCAAAAGGAAAATTAAAAAAAAAAGAAAGATAAAAATAGAAATAAAAAAGGGAAAAGAAAAAAAAAAGAAAGAAAAGAAAAGAAGAAGAAAAATGGCAACAACAAAACGTATCTTTATGAACTGTGTTTGACCTGATTCTTGTCACCACAAGATATGTCGGCAGCCTCACGATTCGTTCATACCAAATAAAATATTTTATTATTCCACAAAGTCGAGAGCGAGAAGTTCCAAAAAAAAAAGAGGAAAACATAGATTCAAATTCCCTTGTTTTAGAAATTGGGGCAAAGTTTTAAAATGGATTCCAAAAGTTGTAAATAAACTAACCCTGTCCAAAAGTCACATTACAGTCCAAAAAAAGCTCCCAAATAATCTTTGAGAGTTCTGAAATCGGGGAGCTTGGTTGTTGTTTGCCGAGGCCATAGAAGGCGTATTTTGACAAGCTGTTTTCATTTCGGTGCGTGGCGTAGACTTGACCGTTCTAAAGGTGCGAGGTCCATGCAGAGGGAGAGGGCGCCCTGCGTGCTTTATATATATATATATATACAAACATACATACATACATACATACATACATACATACACACACACACACGAAGAAAGAGAGGTTTTTTGTTTTTTTGGTACCTTTTTGATTTGGGCGGATCGAAAGATAGCATCTTACTTTACTTATTGGGGTCGAGTTGGAGAGGGCCCTTGACTGCGTAGGCAATAGCGAGGAATATGCAGATAGGGGGATTCCCGTGGCGCTTTGGGCCAGCGGCTTGGATCCTTTTGAGGAATTTGGATACGCCAAGGGAGGGGAGTTTGGTGCCGAGTTCCTAATATCTTCAGGTTTAGTCTCTAAGTCATGTCATGGCTCAAGCACCGATTGACCTTCCACTTTCTTCCCGTATGTATGGGAGGGGGGTTATGACTCCTCGTGTTTCTGGACTGAAGCGGCTTTGTGGGTGAGCGACCTGGAGATTTGCCTCGGCTATTGTCATGCTTTTTGGGCGTTGGTCGAATTGCCTTCAGATTCGATCTCTGAGTCTGGATCCTGACTCGGGCTTATCCTACCTTCGTTCCCGTTTAAGCTGGCGATTCTCTGCCTTTGGGCGTTTGGCGATTTTCTTGGAGTTAGGAGATAATGGTCTACATGTCGTACCTCTGGACGTGCTACAATCATTGGGTCCAGTCTTTGAATCATGTCGTGATTCGAGTTGCAATTAGCCTTTGATAATTTTGGAGGTTCTGGTTGGCGATAGTGCCCTTTGCTTCCCACCCTTAGTCGTTTGATGATCTTCTGGGTCCAGTCTCTGAGTCACATTGTGATTCGAGCTGTAATCGACCCTTGAATCTTATTTGAGTTTTCGACCAGTGGTGTTAGCCTTTGTGTTGCTTGGTCATCAAGATCTTTCAGTATGAGGTCTAGAGGTTTTGCCTGTTGAGGGAAGCCTGTGTTTTAACCGATTTTTTCCGAAGTAGATTCGGAGGATTTTATAGCAACAGTCGAGCATCCCCAAGTTGCATTTTTTGGGCTGTAGCAGCCGTTTCGATCGTAGTCGTGTGCATTTGGCCGGGGTCATTTTTGATCCCGAGAGGCAGTTTTAGGCGTCCACACTGAGGGTATGCCCTTTAGGGATTCTTACAAATGAGATGTGTACCCTAAAATGCGGGATTTTTCATGCCTGTTGAGGTCTTATAGTTTATGGAGAATAGATCTGTTTTTGCCGAGGCTGCCCGTTAGAGTCTTACAACTTTGGATTTTCTAGTGCGTGGCGATTGGCAACAGTCTCTGAGTCTCGAGTTTGTTGGAAGATATCTTTTCACGAGTTCGGATCTATTTCTAGGGGCATGGTAAGCCCGGATTATTTTTTTAGGGGCTTGGTAAGCCCTGAGTTTCAACCCGAAGGTAGTCCAAATTTCGGACTTCCTAAGTCTCTGGGTATCTCGGGATGTATTTCGTGGAGATACCCCCATCGGGGGCATGCTGTGATTTGTTTTTTTTGCAAAGCAAGGTGTTGGAGATATGCTCCGATTTATTGATATGATACATGCGTTTTCGAGTTGGCTCGATCAATTTTTAGGCCAATTCAGGTTGTTTTGCTGATTCTCACATTGCTTTGTTTTTTTAGGAGCCTTTCTTTTCTCATAAAAGAAGGAGGGTGTTTTTTTATTGCCTAATATAATAATACATGTTCTCGTCTTAACGAGATTTGGCTACTTTTACTGCTAAGGCCTGATACATCATTTCCCCGTATGGATCTTTATTCAACGCTCCTCTGAGTTTGGTGGTTTTCATAAGGGATGATCCCAGCCGCTCTGGGCAGTAAAGATGGCTTCGAGTGATTTGTGCGGAGTTTTATCTCATGGTGGCTTCGCGGGCGTTGCCTCATTAAAAACCTTGTCGGTAAAAACCCTTCTTCTTTTTGGGATAAAAAACTCGGTATAAGGAAAAGAGTCAACGGGCACGAATTTCTTAGGAGTCCATGAGGCTTTTGGGCAGTGCCTGCACGAGGGTTAATTTCTATTTTGAAAATAAAATAAAAGAAATGGAGGTACCTTGAGATGGGATACTTCTGGGTGCTGACTTGCTTTGATCGTCCGAGGTCGGGCATGCGACACGAGTTTATTTTTGCATTTTGCCAGTTGCCCGGGGTTGAGCCCTGATTCACCATGGGTTTATTCGGGGGCGGAGGCAAGGGGAACGAGAGTGCATCATGTATTACGAACATTTCTCTCACCGCGTGCTGCTCTCCATGGATGGTTTTGACACCGTCCTTTGTCAGGAATTTTATCATTTGGTGGAGAGTGGACGGTACTACTCTCATGCAATATATCCATGGTCGTCCGAACAACGTGTTGTACCTCATGTCCCCTTCGATGATGTGGAACTTGGTATGTTGGGTTACGCCGGCCAAGGTGATGGGTATGATGATCTCCCCCTTTGTTGTTTCACTTGCCATGTTGAACCCGTTGAGGAATTGAGTGGCGAGTACGATTCGTTCAGTTAAACCAAACTGTTCTATTACCCTTGACCTGATAATATTGGCCGAGCTACTTGGATCCACGAGTACACGTTTTATCTGGAAAGAACTTACAAAGAAGGAAATTACCAGCGTATCGTAGTGGGGATGAGACAAAGCATCTGTATTTTCTTCATTGAAGGTAAAGGCATCATCAGTGATGTATCCTCGAGTCCGTTTCTCCATTGTGATAGATATTTTTGTTTTCCTCATCATAGATTCATGCGGGGTATCGACATCGCCTATGATCATGTGGATGACGTGTTGAGTTTCGTTTACTTCATTTTTCTTGGCTGCCTCTCTATCTTGAAACTGATTTTTGGCCCGATCGCTGAGGAATTCTCGGAGGTGCCCTTTGTTGAGCAGTCGGGCTACGCTTTCTCATAGTTGATGGCAATCCTCGGTCCGATGGCCGTGTGTGCTATGGAAATCGCATGTCAAGTTGTAATTTCTCTACGAAGGATCCGATTGTATTGGTTTGGGTCGTTTTGTATCTCGGATTTTGCTGATGGAGAACGCGATGTCTGATACGCCGACGTTGAAATTGTATTCCGATAAGTGAGGTGCATTGACTGGTCCCATGTTTCGGTCAAACCGGGTCCTGTTGATGACCCCTCGAGGATCTTGTCCTCAATCCATCCTTTTATCGTTGCGGGGCTGATTGCGCCTTGGGGCGTTCCTTCTGTCTTCGAGGTACGACTGATGCTGTTCTTTGCTTGGCTTCGTTTCTTTTGTTGGGAATCTGCTTGGGTACACTGCGCACGATGGGGCCCCAGCTAGTCATCCTCTGCCCTGATCTTCGATTGATACCGGTTGTGGACGTCCGACCAGGTTACGATCGGTATTCGATCAGATTTTGTTTCAATTGTTTCGAAGCCATGGAGCTCCGTTCATTCAGGCCTTGGGTGAAGGCCTGCACCGCCCAATCATCGGAGACTGGTGGCAACTCCATTCATTCCATCTGGAACCGGGACACGAACTCCCACAACATCTCATTTTCTCTTTTCTTGATCTTGAAAACATCGGACTTCCTTGTTGCTACTTTAATGGCTTTGGCGTGTGCTTTTACAAAAGAGTCAGCTAACATTGTGAATGAGCCTATGGAGTCAGGGGCCAGGTTATGGTACCACATCATGTCCCCCTGTGAAAGCGTTTCTCCGAACGTTTTCAATAGTACAGATTCAATCTCGTCACTCTTTATGTCATTACCTTTTACTGCGCAGGTATATGCAGTGACGTGTTCGTTGGGTCGGATTTGCCATTGTACTTAGGGATTTTCGGCATTCTGAACCTCTTCGGGATAGGTTTCGGCGCTGCTTCTTCGGGGAATGGTCTTTGAACGAATTTCTTTGAATCTAGACCCTTAAGGACCGGAGGGGCGCCAGGGATACGATCGACCCTAGAGTTGTAGGTCTCGACCCTTTTATCGTTGGCTGCAATCATTTTCTCTCTCGATACTATACTTTTGATGAGGTCCTTGAGTAATTTTATGATAGCTGGGTCAGCCACCGACTCGTTGTTGCTTGACCTTTCTAGTACCCGCTCTAGGGGGGTGCTATATCTTGTGCTACTGTACTGGGAGTTCCTGGGTGGCTCTGTAGCTGAGCGATTGCTAGATGCTGTGCCTACAACATTTCAAAGATAATGTGAAGACTAACTTCCTGTACTTCCCGGGCCGAGGTTTTTGCGCTCCTAGTTGGTCGCTGCGTCGTACGCTCTTGTCAGTGTGAGATGTTTCGTCTACTTGCTGAGCGTCCTGCGAATCCGCGTCTACTAGAATTGGTCCGGGAACACCGTCAGGATTCTGTGGAGGTGCTCCGACGGCCGGAATGTCCATGCCGTTGTCCCCGTGGTCTTCGAGGTTGTTGTTCTCAACCTTGTTTATCGAGCCAGACATTTTGACCTGCAATCAAAGAGTTCTCGGGCAAGAAAAAATGTGAACGATATCGTGCGTTTATGTGACGAAACTAGCAAGAAAATAATCACTATTATTTTTTGCCCCACAGTGGGCGCCAAACTGTTTACCGTATAAATGTTAACAACAATTAAATTTATAAATGGGATTCTAAAAATACGTGATCTATTCCCGAGCTAATTTGAAAGGGTGATTAGTTCTAAATGTGAAGTAAAATAATAAAGATCGAGCTAGTCAAAACGATAATCAAACCAGTAAGGGGCGTTCCCGAGCTTAGGACGAGCCAATAGATGCCTCGGGGCCAGACCTCGAGCCTACCTTGGGCCTGTCGAGGGTACTTGGGAAGGGAATAATAGATAAATATACAAGTATATAAGGCTTTATATGATCAAGTTTGAGCGAAATGTTTGAAGAACAGATTAAGAAACAATAAAATGCTGAAGACGATCTCGAGATATAAAAGACAGATCGAGAGAATAGCTATCGGTGAATATAACTTAAAACCAGAGAGAAATTTAGATAAAGAGAGAGAGAATATTATTGCTTTCTTTGTAAGGCCAACAACAGATGTCTTACAAGGTGTTGGTGATCCTTCTTTTATAGAAAGAAAGGGGGCGTCTAAACTTAATATAACAAACAAATACAATAAAATAATGAGATATGACAGCATGCATTTCTTTGTAGGAGAACTGGCGTCGAGACGTTTGGAGAAGTCTCGCGGGCCCCAGTCACATCCCTTGGGGGATATCTTCGCCCATCAGGGTCTTAATCGATGCTCGATCTGGGCAAGGCATCGGCTAGGTCTCGAGGGGGAACCGAATCGAGATCCCATACCTTCGGAATTTTCTCTTCGAAGCACTATGTCGAGGGAAATTGATCTCCCGATTACCCTGCATACAAATAGAGCTCATTATTTATAGATGCACCTAGGGAACAAGGTCCTAGGATCAAGCCCATCTTTAATGTCAATTATGAGGGCCATTGAAGAATGTGTAACAGGTGGCATGAATGACAAATTCTTTATAATGGACAATGTACTAAATGCTATAGAATATTCTGCATTAAATGCTATCGGGTGGTAGACATTTATTGTATCTTTATTAGCACCATTCTTTTCGGTAATAGATGGAACAATTGTCTTTGGCTTTAGCTATCCTCTGCCTTCAGTACCTCGTGTCACTCTTTTTTGCAGTCACTTAATATAACATATTTTACTGTATACACACTCTATGTACCCTCCCTACCATTTGTGGGACTATACTAGATATGTTGTTGTTTGGTGTCTAGCCATGTACAATTTATATGCGTAGACATCTTATCAAAATCATGGAAAAATATTGGTAGCATCCCGGACAAATGTTTCTGTCCAATTTCAAGGTAACCACTAGTTAAACTACACAGATACCTCTCGATGAGATAGTGATCCCATTCCCTCTCTCTGGGTGCTTCGATAAGAAGTACCAGCTGAAACTTATGATCAACTAAGCTCAGAATTTCAGATACGCAAAGAGTTTGGATTGTAAATATATTGCCCGTTGCTCGAAGCATATTTTAGAATATTAGCAAAGTAAGTGCTTTTGAGTTTGAGTATTAGCAAAATATATCTTATGTAATTTTTTCATAAAAGCACTTTTAGAACCTTGCCAAGCACAAATGATGCTCTAACATAGGCAAAAGTACTTTTCAATTGATTAGCCAAACACAAATTGCTACTCTTCAAATTATTTTTTCGAACAGCTAGCACTTCTGACAATTTGAAATAAGCACATGTTTAAAGGATATAGTCGTCGGTTCGTCGTCGATCTGCTTATTAAGGTCTAATTCTCGTTCCGTAACGCCACAGGTATAAGTGCAGCAGTGTTTAAAGAAACTAAATTTTGTTTAAGAATATCAGCAAAATGGAGGTGATAATCAATTGGATTAAAACATGTATAGATAATTGGTTACCACAGTAATTTGTGGTTTCTTTTTGAAGCATATGGAGACACATGTCATTAAAGAATGTATTACTGTAATGACCTGACCGGTCATTTTGAGTTTTTGCACTTAGCTCTCCAATTTTCGGGTATGATTAGTCCGTGTGATGTATTATGACTTATGCAAATTGTCGGTTTTTGTTTTCAGGATAATCGGAATAAAATTTGAAAGAACATTTCTTAGTTTGACGCTTAAACTTTGAAATATTGACCAAGTTTTGACTTGTTAGTATATGATCTCGAATTGAAACTTTTATGATTTGGTTAGCTCCATTAGGTGATTTGGGACTTAGGAGCATGAACAGAATATATTTTGGTGGTCCGGATTAGATTTAGGCTTGAATTGGCAAAATTGGAATTTTTGGCATTTTCCAGTTGGTAGGTGATATTTTGATATAGGGGTCGGATTGGAATTCTGAAAATTGGAGTAGGTACGTTGTGTCATTTGTGATGTGCGCACAAAATTTGAGGATAATCGGACTTGATTTGATAGGTTTCGGCATCGAATATAAAAGTTGGAAGTTCTTAGTTTCATTAAGCTTGAATTGGGGTGTGATTCGCGGTTTTAGCGTTGTTTGATGTGATTTGAATTTTTAACCAAGTTCATATCATGTTTTAGGACTTGTTGGTATAGTTGGTTGAGGTCCCGAGGGCCTCGGTGTGATTTCGGATGGTTGACAAAAGGTTTGAGTTGGGTTTTGGCAACTGAAGTTGTTTCCCATTTGCTGTCATAACCGCACCTGCTGCTAGGGGACCACAGGTGCTGTCTCGCAGAAGCGAGTTAGGAGCTGCAAATGTGGCCAAAGGCGAAGTAAGTGAAAACAGCAGATGCAGGATATGAACCGCACCCTCGAGCCCACAGAAGCGGATGTAAGGTCGTAGGTTCGGAAGGTAACTTAAGTGATGACCGCAGAAGCGGTGCTCGGACCACATAAGTGGTTGCCCTGGAGTGTGAAATGGACCGCAGATGCGAAAAGCCTGGGCCAGAAGGTATAAAAGATTTCCTTCGCGATTTTGAGCTATTTCTTCACCATTTCAAGTTGGTTTTGGAGCTTTTTGGGAGATTTAGAAGAGGTAATTCAATGGAGCTTCGTTAAGGTAAGATTGTCGAACCAAATATTCGTTTCTATGGTGTTATTTCACAAATTAGGATTGTAATTTATCGAAATTAAGGGTTAAAAATTAGGAAAGCTAGAGCTTGATATTGGAGACCTTTAAGCAAAGATTTGAGGGGTCATTTGTGGTTGGATTTTAGTACTTTTGATATGTATGAACTCGTGGGGAGATAAGGAGTTTAATTATGTAAAATTTATCGAATTTCGAGACGTGGGCCCGAGGGTCGAGTTTGGTTAATTTCGGGATTTGCGTGGTGTTTTGATTACTTTTGAGTGGGCTTTGTTCCCTTAGTATAATTTGATGGTTATGTACTGATTTTGGCTAGATTTGGAGCATCCGGAGGCCGATTCGAGGGGCAAAGGCATCGTGAGCTAGGATTTTGGACCGGATTGAGGTGTGTAATAATTTTAAATATTGTCCTGAGGGTATAAAACCCCGGATTACACATCGTTGTGCTATTTTTAGGTGACAAACACGCTGGATGATGAGGGTGGGGTCGTGCACCGGTTGGGGATTGTGACTTAGTCCATCCCGAATGACTGTTTTACCGCGTAATTGATTGAAAACTATTTGATGTCATCATGTTTTGGGCTGAATGCCATACTTGGGCCTTGTGCCAACTCTTTGGACCCTTAGGGGATTTTTACTGCTATTTCCTTAATGTTTGTTTTTATATCTATACTAAGTCATGCTACATTCTACTATTTTCATAACTCAACCATGTTTCCTCTATTTTAACACTTTAAATGATACTTTGGGCTGAGCATCATGTTTTACTGTGCTGGATTGGCTTTTAGAGATTTATGACCGAGTAGGGCCGATGGCCTGTGTTCTGAGGATTATTTTGGGATCGGGCTGCACGCCGCAACACTGTTGTACTGATCATGATTATGAGGTCGAGGGCCTGATTTGTACGCCACAAGGTGGCTTGATATGATGCCGAGATCCTAGTTGATTGTGCCACGAGATGGCTTGATATTGTGCTTGGGCCGTAAGGGGTCCCTCCCGAAGTATGTACACCCCCAATCAGCGTGGGTACCCAGTGTGATATGAGATATAGCCCGAGGGGCTGGTGTTGTTCCATGTTATTGCTGAAGGGGCTGATTTTATTTGTTTATTTGTTCTTGCTGTCTTGTTATTTACTTGTTTAACTTCTAAAAGAAGCTTTAAATAGGCTTTAACTGGAATAAGGTGTTTCCTTACAGGTTTCATTATTTTAGTGAATTGCTTTGATTTTTACTGCCTTTGTATAGCATCTTATTGTATTTTTACGTGTTTTCTTAATTTATTGTTATTATTGACTGAGTTGGCGTACTCACTTTACTTCCTATACCATGTGTGCAGATTCAGGATCTTCGGGCCCTGCTAGCGACGGTTGGTTGTTTCGAGCTGACTGTGCGGCGTTTACTAGGTAGCTGCTCGACATGCGTAACCCAGTGTTTCTCCCTCATATCTTATTTTCTGTTTCTAGTTCTGTAGTAGACTGTATAAACTCTTTCAGACTTTTAGACACATGTTTAGATGCTCATGACTGGTGACACTCTGATGTCGGGCTGTGTTGGTAGTTTTCTGTAGTTGATATATTTCACTCTATTTTTGAGTTTTGTCATTATTAATGACTTGATTATGAATCGTTATAGCTGTTAATTAATTTGAGGTATGTGTCGACTAGCCTTGTTGTTACACTCCATATTTTCGTACGTTAGAGTATCCATAAGTCAATTGATGTTAGCTCAGAAATGAGATCAACTTTGAAAGTACATAAAGTAAATTAGTTATTTTAAAATAGAGGTTATAAATATTTAAGATCATTAATACCAAGTACTAAGAGGGTTTGAAGGCTTCGAAGCTAAATGAATTAAAGAAAATAAGTTTCGTCAAAAGTCGACAAGTTGGGAATGTTATAACATGTACTTTTGGGGTGAGACTAGGGTGCTTAACCTTATAAGGAGATTATGTTATGAGTTATTTTATTCGTATAATAATCGTGTGTCATGTTTTGAAGCCAAGCGAGTTGTGAAACACAAGTTGGAAAAGGTCATCACAAATTACATTCATAAATATGGTGTAATTTAGGTCAAATGTAGCTGAGGATTTCTTCCAATGTACTTGGAATTATGGGATGATGTACCTACCAAATTGAAGATATACAAGACTAATTTGCAAAGGATTAAACCATTCATTGATGCAACATTTGAGTAGAGAGATATTGATATTTTTGCGAGAATGCACAAAATGGTAGGTGACAAATAGGTGCATCACCTACTTGCCAAAAGATGAGGCCACAATTAAAAGCCCTAAAGTTGGCCAAGAGGGGTGTTTTAAGGACATATTAACTCATTTCATTCACTTATTTTGTAGCCCAAAAATCAGATTGAACCCCCGCACCTCCTTCCCAAAATCTCACACAAACCCTAGGGTATTTCGGGTGTTACGACGTGATTCTAGTGCTGAAAAGTCCGAACAACTTGCTAGTTTCTCTTTATCCTTCTTGTAACCGCATTGAGGAATTGATTTTTGATGAAGAAGGACCAGGTTTCGTGGTTTATACTCAGTAAAAGGTAAGGTTATGCTTCTCCTTCCATTATCTATGTGTTTGCTAGTTGTAACTCGATCGTAAAGAATAGACCTAGCGAGTTTCGAAAGAGTGGTATATTGTTTGTTCTTGTCTCATGGTTGGCTGGTTGTGAACCTATTTTTAAGTTGAATTCATGGCTTTTTTATTGGATAAGAGGTATAATGATGTACAACATATCAAGCTCTGTATATATTTGCAACGTGAGACCTAGAGATTGGCTAAAAGCTAGAGAAAAAAAGGAGAAAAGAGTCACATAGGCGCATATATATAGAAAAAATCGTACAAGCTGTATGACAAAAGGTAGCAACAGTTATGAGATTGGAAGGGTTCAGATCACAAGTCGTGGTATGAGAAAGAGGACTAAAGAGAAGAATACCATAAACTTTAGATTTATTCAAAGAATAGTTTTCTACATGGATAGAAGGGTATTAAAGTGTTCGCAAGTGCTATGGGTTATGAGAATGATAAGTGCATCAGTCAAAATTCAAGGATGAATGTTCCAAAAGGGGGAATGATGTTACACCCCATATTTTCATACGTTAAAGTATCCGTAAGTCAATTGATGTAAGCTCAGAAATGAGATTAACTTTGAAAGTACATAAAGTAAGTTAATCATTTTACAATGGAGGTTATAACTATTTAAGATCATAAATACCAAGTACTAAGAGGTTTTGAAGGCTTCAAAGCTAAATGAATTGAAGAAAATAAGTTTCGTCAAAATTCGACAAGCTGGGAATATTATAACATGTACTTTTGGGGTGAGACTAGGGTGATTAACCTTATAAGGAGATTATGTTAAGAGTTATTTTAGTCGTATGATAATCGTGTGTCATGTTTTGAAGTCAAGCGAGTTGTGAAACAAAAGTTGGAAAAGGTCATCACAAGTTACATTCATAAATATGGTAAAATTTAGGTCAAATATAGCTGAGTATTTCTTCCACAGTACTTGGAATTATGGGATGATATACCTACCAAATTGAAGATGTACATGTCTAGTTTCCGAAGGATTAAACCATTCATTGATACAACATTTGAGTAGAGAGATATTCATATTTTTGCGAGACTACACAAAATGGTAGGTGACAAATAGATGCATCACCTACTTGCCAAAAGGAGAGGCCACAATTATGAGCCCTACAGTCGGCAAAGAGCGGTGTTTTAAGGACATATTAACTCATTTAATTCACTTATTTCTCAGACAAAAAATCAGATTGAACCCCTGCATCTCCTCCCAAAAAATCTCACACAAACCCGAGGGTATTTAGGGTGTTACGACGTGATTCTAGTGCTGAAAAGTCCGGATAGCTTGCTAGTTTCTCTTTCTCCTTCTTGTAACCGCATTGAGGAATTGATTTCTGATGAATAAGGACCAGGTTTGGTGGTTTATACTCACTATAAGATAAGGTTATGCTTCTCCTTCCATTATCTATGCGTTTGCGAGTTGTAACTCGATCGTAAAGAATAGACCTAGCGAGTTTCGAAAGAGCGGTATATTGTTTGTTCTTGTGTCATGGTTGGCTGATTGTTAACCTATTTTTAAGTTGAATTCATGGCTTTTTTATTGTATAAGAGGTATAATGATGTACTTTTAGTTGTATTTCTCAATTTGAAAGAAAAGACAAGTCGAAACGTGTTTAAGTGAACTGAAAAATTATTTTTGAGTTGATGAACTTGTGGGACTGCTTTTGGGCTGTTTCGTGTTGGTAATGGGTTTTCTATTTTTTTTTCTACTATTTTATGGAGTTGAGAGGAGGAAGGGTGTGGAGAAACACCACATAATGGCAAGGTTGTTTGTTGGTCGTTCGTCGTAACATTTTCGGATTGTTTGACACTATTATGGTTGTCGTGTTATGTATGAAGTGATATGGGTATGTTGGGCTATTTGTGATTGATTTGACTAGTGTGAAGTCATATATATCGGGGAGATGCTGTCCGTTTCATTGTTAAATAGGTTGTGATCGATACATAATAGTTACAACGCGTAAACGATAACGAAAGTATCATTTCTGTTATTGTAGACTAAGGAGCCGTGAAATTGCTTAGCTTGAGGTTTGGAAGAATATATAAGGTATGTTAAGGGAATTACTTCTTTATTTTGGCATGATCTAAAGTGACATGAACATAAACGGTACACTAATTCATAACAGATCTACTTCTAGAAACTAAGGTTGTCGATGTTGTTCGTTCCTTATAAAGTAATTCTAAACATGTGCGTATGATCCTTAAATCCTACTAAGGTTCATATTGATGGTATTGATGTCCATAATTTTAATAGAAGGTTCAATGACCTTACACCATTCTGAAAGGGTTAGAACGTGATTCCATGAGTCGAGCATGCATTATATATGTATCTATTTTACTCTACCGATCCGCGCTATAGTCAGCCGTGTACGGAACCTATTGTGCAACCATTGATCAGTTGGGATTATCGAGCTCCACATGGCCGGGTACGATTCTACCGAGCCTTATGATGGCCGGTATATCTTTTTACCGAGTCCTCTTTGAGGCCGGGTACGATATGATGATGAATATGCCCACCGAGGTGTATGCTTTATAAAAGTTTATGTATATATATGTATTATACATTTTATGTCAGCAGCCCCTAGAGGCACTCATATGTTACAGGTTGTATCCCCTGTATCTCTCTTTACATTACTATTCTTATTTATGTTTTCCTGCCATACATACTCGGTACTTTATTTGTACTGACGTCCCTTTTTCCTGGGGACACTGCGTTTCATGCCCGCAGGTCCCGATAGACAGGTTGACATTTCTGCAAGTAGGCTATCAACTCAGCGGAAGGTGTTGGTGCACTCTACTTGCTCCGGAGTTACCTATTTGGTCAGTATGCTTTGGATATGTATTGATTGATATGGCGGGGCCCTGACCCGACCTTTATGATATTAGGTACTCTTAGAGGCTTGTAGACAAATGTCAGGTGTATGGATACTTGTATGGCCTTTTCGGCTTATGTTTTGAGTTTACAAATGGTCATGTCGGCCTTATAGGCCTGTATGTCCCATGTATACGTTTGCATATCATGTTAGGTCGTCCTTTGTTGAGTATTCCCTTATGTTTTATTCTTTTTATCTCATGACGAGTTTTCTGGCTCATTTACCCATGATAGTATGATAAGGAAGATATTTTATCTCGGTACTCAGTTGAGTAAGGCACCGGGTGCTCGTCGCGGCCTATTTGGTTGGGGTCGTGACAAACTTGGTATCAGTGCAGTTCTGTCCTAGGGAGTCTACAAGCTGTGTCTAGTAGAGTCTTGTTTATGGGTGTGTCGTGCACCACACTTATAAGCAGGAGGCTACAGGGCATTTAGAACTGTCACTCTTTCTTCTTACTCTAGATCGTGTGGTAGAGCTCAGTTGTAAGAATTCAAGTTGCAAACTCCTATTTTATTCATAATAAGATGATACCTACACCCAGAAAGACGGTTGGTAAAAGATATGGCTATGGAAGAGTTGAGTAAAAGGAACTCGACTTTTCATCATGCTTATGATAAGTAAATATGAGGTCTTCAGTGGATCATGTGCGTACTGAAAGGTGTACACCTCTTGATAAGGAGTCTTGAGGAAAGAATACCTATCTACCTTAATGGTGAAAGATAATAAGAGATTCAAAAGATAAATACAAGTTTTAACAAGCAAAAGAAGAAAGATGAAGAAGAGTACAAGGCCGCCAGTTAATGAAGGTTCAGTATTTACAATTCAGGAAGAGAAATATATGCATTCTGAGTTACTTTCAACAGTAACAGAGTTATATATAATTGACCACACCTATCTCAATTATGTCCTGTGGGAGCTGACAAATATAGTTTAAGAGAATGATATAATAACGGGATCAAGCTAGTGTTAGAGTAACCAAAGATTATGGATGGATTGTTATCATTAGCTAACATTTCTGAAAGGTATTGAAAATGTGGTAATAGATCTGCTTGTGAGACACCCAGATGGTGAACTCTAGAATAGAGCAATCGGATATGAATACAAAAATATTCAGAAATTTCGAAAGATAGGTAGTGGCACCCTAAAAGGGATAAATATTTATCTTAGTATGACTCCCGCCCCTGGAGAGAGAGAGAGAGAGAGAGAGAGAGAGAGAGAGAGAGAGAGAGAATTTTAGTCATCCCGAATAGCTAGTGAGATGAAGCAAGGGGAGATAAAAGTGAAAGAATGTTTTGTTGAAGTTTTCATAATAAAGTGATAGAGTGATAGATAGAAATATTAGTCGGAGAATAAGAAGAGAGTAAATGAAATGTTATGAGTAAGATGTGATAAAAGGGTGATAATAGTAAATCAAAACATGACAGGATGACAGAGTCTACAGTCAAGTGAAGGGAAAGTCAAGAGGCGAGGACTTGACGCAATACAAGAGTATAAGCCATAAAGTTAGATCCCAATTTTGAGAAATAAGTTGGTGACTCCGACGTGATTACCAGAAGGAAAAGGTAGACCCCAGAGTAATAGAAATAAGTATGGGCTGGTGAACAAGATAAATTGAACATGAATTGGGGATCGAATGATTTGATAATAGTCAGCATCATAAAAATTTTAGAGATTGCATTCCGGCGTTAATAGAATGGACAACAGAAGAATAACATTTAAAGGTCATTCAGTAAGATGCTTCCCTAGAGCCTGCACTATGAGCATAGTTAAGCTTAAAGGAATAAGTATGCTAGTTATTCTAGGTGTCACCCTTGTGCATAAGGAATTCAATTTACCCCAGTACAAAGGGGTTATCATAAGGAGAGTAAGGGTCATTGATGATGTGAAAACACGCCAAAGACGAAGAGGTAACAATGGAATGGTAAAGGAAGAATGTGGTAAAAAAGGAGTAAGGGATGAGGCTGCCTTTATTCAGATCCTACAGATATGTTGTGACTCCAGAAAATTATGCAAGCACGACACCGGAGAAAGGCACTAAGAGCTCTTGGCCAGGATGTTATTGATAAATAAGTGCGAATGAACACTTGATACATAAGGAGCCAGTGTGATAGGCAACTTAAGACAAAGTAAATAACCAAAGAGAGATTACACGGAATATAGATATGAGAAAGGACCAATGAGTAGTTTGTAGTTAATTCAGGAAGAGCCTAGTTATGGCTAAACAAGAGGTTATAAGCAAATCAACATATCATGCAAGATAAGTGTTGTGAATCCTAATATAGTGAATTCAGTCTTGCGGATATGACATCATGCCCCTTGAGAAATGCTTAGATAGAATTTAGGGTATTTAAAGATATTGTATAAGTGTTATAAAAATAATAGAGAGTGCCACTAAGAAGACAATTAAAACCTGAGTTTAGAAGTAACCCTACGAGCACAAGGGCACGGAGGTATGTAACTAAGGATGTCGAGTAAGAATACCGAAAATTCCTTCATGTATACAGTATAACAAGATCACAACTTTACAAGATCTAGAAGGTTTCCTAAGTAGTACCACGAAAGACTAGATAAGGAAATAAGGAAGAAGGCTTCATCCTAAATATAGTAACTCGAGGGAGAAATTTTCATGTAAAAGCAGTCTCACAACAAATCGAAGGTAATATTTGAGACCATATGAGTTGCACAAGAATTCCGGCATGTGTGGGATCTAAGTATGCATACAACAATGGGGAAAAAAAGACCAGGAAAAGTAATAGCTTACGTTTAAAAAAAAATTGACAAGGAACAAAAGGAATCATTCGATCAATGATCCAGAGTTATCTATGTTATGAGCGCACTTAAGATTTCGGAATATCATCCATGCATCATATATATATCATATACCGTAGAAGGCTCCGGTATAAGTTAAAGAAAAGATTAAGCCCATGAAAACAAGAAGAGCAGATGGTTTCTCTAAGTTATACAAAGCTCACTATATCATGTATGAACTCAAAGGAGTCTAAGACTAATAACATTTAGAAGAGATGGAATGCTGCCCTGGTAATAGAATGAGGGTGTAATTATGATAGATAAAGGTTAGCATTTGGGCATTCGATTAAGTAATGATCTAACGAAGAAAAGAAAGGGATATCATGAATTAGACAGGATTAAAATACCCGCGCAAGGTGAATCAACAATGGTTGGATAAAGGTTATAAAGTATGAGATGAGATTAGGCCATCATTATTAAGATGAACAATAATGTGAAAGCATTAAAGGACATAGATTTATACATATTGGATAAGCAATGAAACTAACCTAGAATTTGGAAGCATACCTCAATAACAAGAAATCGAGGTAAGAATTATGGTATATATGGCCTACTTAGATGCAGTAAAGTCATATGAATGGATAGCCGGGTCTATGAAATAAGATATAACAATATTTGTAAGTTCAACAAAGTACCGAACGAATAACTTCAGTATACCCATAGATGCCCAGAGGGACAACATATCAAGCTCTGTATATATTTGCAACGTGAGACCTAGAGAATTGCTAAAAGCTAGAGAAAAAAAGGAGAAAAGAGTCACATAGGCGCATATATATAGAAAAAATCGTACAAGCTGCATGACAAAAGGTAGCAACAGTTATGAGATTGGAAGGGTTCCGACCACAAGTCGTGGTATGAGAAAGAGGACTAAAGAGAGGAATACCTTAGACTTTGGATTTATTCAAAGAATAGTTTCCTACATGGCTAGAAAGGTATTAAAGTGTTCGCAAGTGCTATGGGTTATGAGAATGATAAGTGTATCAGTCAAAATTCAAGGATGAATGTTCCTAAGGGGGAAATGATGTTACACCCCATGTTTTCATACGTTAAATTATCCGTAAGTCAATTGATGTAAGCTCAGAAATGAGATTAACTTTGAAAGTACATAAAGTAAGTTAATCATTTTACAATGGAGGTTATAACTATTTAAGATCATAAATACCAAGTACTAAGAGGTTTTGAAGGCTTCAAAGCTAAATGAATTGAAGAAAATAAGTTTCATCAAAATTCGACAAGTTGGGAATGTTATAACATGTACTTTTGGGGTGAGACTAGGGTGATTAAACTTATAAGGAGATTATGTTAAGAGTTATTTTAGTTGTATGATAATCGTGTGTCATGTTTTGAAGTCAAGCGAGTTGTGAAACAAAAGTTGGAAAAGGTCATCACAAGTTACATTCATAAATATGGTAAAATTTAGGTCAAATGTAGCTGAGTATTTCTTCCATAGTACTTGGAATTATGGGATGATATACCTACCAAATTGAAGATGTACATGTCTAGTTTCCGAAGGATTAAACCATTCATTGATACAACATTTGAGTAGAGAGATATTCACATTTTTGCGAGACTGCACAAAATGGTAGGTGACAAATAGATGCATCACCTACTTGCCAAAAGGAGAGGCCACAATTATGAGCCCTACAGTCGGCAAAGAGGGGTGCTTTAAGGACATATTAACTCATTTAATTCACTTATTTCTCAGACCAAAAATCAGATTGAACCCCTGCAGCTCCTCCCAAAAAATCGTTTAGGGTGTTACGACGTGATTCTAGTGCTGAAAAGTCCGGATAGCTTGCTAGTTTCTCTTTCTCCTTCTTGTAACCGCATTGAGGAATTGATTTCTGATGAATAAGGACCAGGTTTGGTGGTTTATACTCACTATAAGATAAGGTTATGCTTCTCCTTCCATTATCTATGCGTTTGCGAGTTGTAACTCGATCGTAAAGAATAGACCTAGCGAGTTTCGAAAGAGCGGTATATTGTTTGTTCTTGTGTCATGGTTGGCTGATTGTTAACCTATTTTTAAGTTGAATTCATGGCTTTTTTATTGTATAAGAGGTATAATGATGTACTTTTAGTTGTATTTCTCAATTTGAAAGAAAAGACAAGTCGAAACGTGTTTAAGTGAACTGAAAAATTATTTTTGAGTTGATGAACTTGTGGGACTGCTTTTGGGCTGTTTCGTGTTGGTAATGGGTT
>MU759601.1:297641-308155 GCA_026770625.1 Nicotiana glauca | reverse complement strand
ATTCATTGATACAACATTTGAGTAGAGAGATATTCATATTTTTGCGAGACTACACAAAATGGTAGGTGACAAATAGATGCATCACCTACTTGCCAAAAGGAGAGGCCACAATTATGAGCCCTACAGTCGGCAAAGAGCGGTGTTTTAAGGACATATTAACTCATTTAATTCACTTATTTCTCAGACAAAAAATCAGATTGAACCCCTGCATCTCCTCCCAAAAAATCTCACACAAACCCGAGGGTATTTAGGGTGTTACGACGTGATTCTAGTGCTGAAAAGTCCGGATAGCTTGCTAGTTTCTCTTTCTCCTTCTTGTAACCGCATTGAGGAATTGATTTCTGATGAATAAGGACCAGGTTTGGTGGTTTATACTCACTATAAGATAAGGTTATGCTTCTCCTTCCATTATCTATGCGTTTGCGAGTTGTAACTCGATCGTAAAGAATAGACCTAGCGAGTTTCGAAAGAGCGGTATATTGTTTGTTCTTGTGTCATGGTTGGCTGATTGTTAACCTATTTTTAAGTTGAATTCATGGCTTTTTTATTGTATAAGAGGTATAATGATGTACTTTTAGTTGTATTTCTCAATTTGAAAGAAAAGACAAGTCGAAACGTGTTTAAGTGAACTGAAAAATTATTTTTGAGTTGATGAACTTGTGGGACTGCTTTTGGGCTGTTTCGTGTTGGTATTGGGTTGTCTCTTTTACTGTTGTTTTATGGAGTTGAGAGGAGGAAGGGTGTGGAGAAACACTACATAATGGCAAGGTTGTTTGTTGGTCGTTTGTCGTAACATTTTCGGATTGTTTGACACTATTATGGTTGTTGGCTTGTGTATGAAGTTATAGAGGTATGTTGGGCTGTTTGTGATTGTTTTGACTAGTGTAAAGTCATATATATAGGGGAGGTGCTCTCTGTTTCATTGTAAAATAGGTTGTGGCCGATACATAATAGTTACGACGCTTAAACAATAACGGGAGTGTTATTTCTGTTATTGTAGACTAAGGAGCCGTGAAATTGCATAGCTTGAGGTTGTGAAGAATATAAAAGGTATGTTAAGGCACCTACTTCTTTCTTTTGGCATGATCTAAAGGGACATGAACATAAACGGTACGTTAATTCATAACGAATCTACTCCTAGAAACTAAGGTTGTCCATGTTGTTCTTTCCTTATAAAGTCATTCTAAACAAGTGTGTATGATCCTTAAATCCTACTAACGTTCATATTGATGGTAGGGATGTCCATAATGTTAATCGAAGGTGCAATGACCTTACATCACTCCGAAAGGGTTAGAACGTGATCCCATGAGTCGAGCATGCATTATATATATGTATCTATTTTTACTCTACCAAGCTGCACTATAGCCAGCCGGATATGACACCTATTGTGCAACCACTGATCAATTGGGATTACCGAGCTCCACGTGGCCGGGTACGATTCTACCGAGCCTTGTGATGGCTGGGTACATTTTTTTACCAAGTCCTCTTTAAGGCCGAGTACGATATGATGATGATCATGCCCATAGAGATGTATGCTTTATAAAAGTTTATGTATATATATGTATTATGCATTTCATGTCAGTATCCCCCAGAGGCACTCAGATGTTACAGTTTATATCCCCGCTATCTCTCTTTACAGTGCTATTCGTATTTATGTTTTCCTGCCATACATACTCGGTACTTTGTTCGTACCGATGTCCCTTTTTCCTGGGGATGTTGTGTTTCATGCCCGCAGATCCCGATAGACAGCTTGCCAATCCTCTAAGTAGTCTATCAGCTACAGGGGAAGGTGTTGGTGCACTCTACTTGCTTCGGAGTTGCCTATTTGGTCAGTATGCTTTAGATATGTATTGATTGGTATGGCGGGGCCCTGTCCTGTCCTTTATAATATTAGGTACTCTTAGAGGCTTGTAGATAGAAGTCAGGTGTATGGATACTTGTATGGCTTTTTTGGCTTATGTATTGAGTTTATAAATGGTCATGTCGGCCTTATATGCCCGTATGTCACATGTATAAATTTGCATATCATGTTGGGTCGTAATATGTTGAGTATTCCCTTATGTTTCATTCTTGTTATCTCATGACGAGTTTTCTAGCTCATTTACCCATGATAGTATGATAAGGAAGATATGTTACATTGGTACTCGGTTGAGTAAGGCACCGGGTGCTTGTCGCGACCCATTTGGTTTGGGTCGTGATACTTGTCTTCTCGAGAGGCGCCATCACGATCGGGTCTAGGTTTAGGGTCATGAAAAGTTGGTATCAGAGCCTAGGTTACATAGGTCCGACGAGTCATGAGCAGGTTTAGTAGAGTGTCGCGGGTCAGTATGGAGACGCCTGTACTTATCCTCGAGTGGTTGCAGAACCTTTAGGAAAAACTTCAAATTCTTGAAATTCTTATCGTGCGTCCTTGATTTAGCTTGAAATGTAACTCTTTGAATTCCTTCCATGCATTTGTATGCGTGCATGAACGCTCAGTATCAGATATGCATTGATGGTTTGTGATTGCCTGATCGAGGGACGTGACGTGATCTCTATGTGTTGATGTTGGGCCAGTCTGGAGGAATTGAGGTCGGGTTTTGCCTATAGCTTGCGAATTGAGGCGTTGATTGTGTGAGCACATGCTTTTGGATTTGTATGTCTGGTAGTGTCCCCATTAGTGGGAGTGATGGTTGGATGGCTATATGATGATCATGATGTGATTGCATGATGTGTTCGTATGATGTAGATGTGATAAGAAAAGTCTACTTGGGGGTACGAAGAATGATTTGGTGCTTGATTTCCATCGTGATTTGATGTATAGCACTGAGTTATGGGTGTGCTAAAGGATCTTTTCCTGTTGCCTAGTTGTGAAGTGAAGTAGACTTCACGTTGTGATATGAGTTCAAACTTAGGAGGATTAAGTGATTGCGTAATGTTTGTGACTGTGGAAGGGTATAGAGAGATACCAGTTGAGGCTAAGTAAGTGGATTATCTCCTGCGAAGTATTCTGAGGTTTGTGTGACACTTATGTTGTTGGTTGGGAGTCCTCTTTTATCAGTGGAATATATGTGTTGCAATTTAAGTTTGGATCGTTTAAGAGGGTGGGATTGATTGTTACAAGGGTGAATACGATATTTCCAGAAGGTTTGAAGTACTAGATGGTCTGTGTTGTACGAGCTTTATGAAAGATTGAGTTTAATTTCACTATAGTATTATGGTAGTAATAGAGTATATGCATTATGAGTTATTGTATGTTTTGATCTTTGGCTTTGAGCCAAGTGGGGAAGCCTACTATTCATTAGTTAATTATGCGGTTATGTGCTATGTTGGTTCCACCTTGAGGCGTATTGGTGAATCAGTTATGGATTATGGAGGTTGAGACCGAGGATGGCTCGAGTAAATAAAATTTTAATAAAGGTTATGTTATGCTTTATGGGTGTATGAGAATCGTGGAATAACTTGAGTTGTTATTGGTAAATGATATGCAGTGCATAGATCATGAAGTTGCTTGGTTGCATTAAGATGAGGTTACACTCTGCTGTGTTGGATTACTATTGGAGCACATGTCGTTCGGTCCGTTTGATCGGTCTAAATTATGGATTGAGTATAGTAGATGACTCTCGAGAATGGTTTTAATGGGTTCAAGATATTACATGTAATAATTGGAGATTTTCAAGTTGTATATTTGGCTAGAACTGAGGTTTGCATTGGACGGTGTCAAGACTCGTGGTATTTCTATATCATTATGGGATTCTATATATCAGTATTAGGAAGGTAAATGTTATGACTTTGGATTCGCAGGAAGTCCCTTCAGGGTAGGTATTTTGAACGTGGTGCTTTTGGGAATAGTTAAGAGAGTATTCAACGGCTTATGAGCCTTAGACGTTGTGCTTTTATGCTTGGGTCTCTTGTGGTGAGTCTGGGTTGAGAAATTATGGTGTTATAGAAAGAAGGAGTATCAAGTTGAAGATAAATCAGAAGGAAACTCGGATACATGGGATAACTTGGTAGTAGGCCGAATTGGCATGGTAAGGATATGATTAGTTCTTTGGATGCTTACGAGGTAATGAGTTTTTGCAGGATTCAGTCCTGGCAGTTTAGTTTTATGCAAATGGAATTCAGAGAGTTCTTGATCGTTTCTACCATGGTTAGAGATATATATATTCTACGAGCGGGAGGAGCATGGAATGTATAGTGATTTCCTTCTAGATGGAATCAATAGAAAGTTCTTGGATGGTTGAGTACGTGATAGTTGTGGCTCATAGTGGATTACGAAGTTCTCATATTTATCATAGGGTGGCATGGTACATATGGTATGTTGTGTAGGGTTGAGATTTGCATGTGTAAGGTCACGATTCAATTCTGAAAGGAAGGCCATAAATACTTAAGCAGTATGGACGGTTTCAAATGACTAAAGAAAGGATATTACTAACTCGTATGGCTTGATGAGGGTATACACTTTATAAAAGGGCAAGGTGATTGAGTTGGTGATACTTCATTAGTACTATGACACTCTTTTGTTGGATCGACTGCTGATATTCGAGTTTTCTTGGTGGCACAGAAGAATTATGGGAGTACCTCTCATGGGATAATTGGGCATTAGAGGTGTATTGTATATTCAGACGGTAGAGTTGGGATCATATATGGTGATTCACGTGCTATATGGATTTGGAGACCGGGAGTTCTCATAAACTGGTTAGGTCATGGTTGCGGACCGCATATATCGGTCTTGTGTGGTAGCTATTGGTGTTTGGAGACATGAGTAGATCTTTGTTGCTTTGTATGTTAGATTTTAGATGTGATATTGGGTATAGACTAGTTGTCTTAGTGTTGTATTATTCTAGGCTGTTGCATTAAGACGGTGACGTTAGCTATGCCGGGAATGCCATAGATTGAGTGGCGAGATTCGATGGGTTATGTTCCCAGTAAGGTGATCTCATTTTTGAAGACCCAACGGATGGCTGGGAATGGTTGTTTTTCTTATTTGGGCCTTCGTGATGGATGTAAGTGCAGAGATTCCTACCGTTGATTCAGTTCCGATAGTGAGGGGTATTTCGGATGTGTTTCCTGCTACCGGCCATGTCGTCGGATAGGGTGTTGACTTTGGTATTAATTTGGTGTCGGGCACCGTATCATATGGCACCAACGGAGTTAAAGGAGCTGAAGGAGGAGTTTTAGGAACTCCTTGGTAATGGGTTCATTGGTAGGCCAATATGGATGTGTGTTCTAACTCGAGTCAGCTCGGTTGACTCCGAGTTGTATTATTAAGGGATGTGTTGATTCGATTGTTATTGAGCTTATTGGTGATCTGGGGAGGTCTATGAGTTATCTTTCCGTGTCGCAAGGCGTTAGGATTTGTTGGTTATAGGCACATGTGGTGCAGTTTTATTGGGGCCTCTCAGTGGAATTCGAGCGGGAAGAGTATTGGGTATTGCTCAGTGGATGGCGTATCGGTTATGTCCTGTTGGGTACGTATAGTGTCATGTCTATTGCTTCGCAGTGGTTATGATGATTTTCTTTGGTTCTAGACATCAAATTGTGCGCGGTTGTTGATTTTGAGCGTAGTGACTTGATGTGTTTCATGTTGACCAGTGTTTGGATGAGGTCGTGCATTGGAGCGAAGTTATGTGGAGGTATGATCCTTCGGGTTAGATTCGTGTGTTCTGGTTCTACGATGTGTGATGGGTTCTCAGCATTGTGTTGAGGTTGTACTGGTGAGCTTGCGGTACAACTCTCTCATTTGAGTCATTTTTTCATGATTTGAGTATGTTCGGACTGTTGCTTATTGGTGTGCCGATTGCACGGGTTGTGGCTTTTGATGGTATTGATGTGTCATGTCACAGAGTAGTTGTGTTGGATTACATGAGATCGTTGGGATCCAGAATGAATACAAATGGATTCGATTTCAGCATTTTGGAAGGATAATATCAATGTTCGGCTTAGAAATTTTCTATGGTCCTTGCCAAGGGAGAAGTGGCTTCATGAATTGTTGATCTGAGGAGTGGTTATGACATCCAATGTGTTTCATTTATCATTGGCAGTATATGGAAGTGTTGGAATGAGGATTTATTTGATAAAGGGCTTATTATCAAAATTCGGATGCTTTGAGCAACCGCTGTGATTAGAAGTTATCGCTACAAGTGTTTGAGTTATGTGGTATGTCATGAAATTGCACCTGAGGTTGCAGGTATGGGTTATTACAACTTGTTCGGGGCTTATTCAGAGTACAAGTGTGAGCCTCTAACCTAGTAGATGAAATGTGCTTCTAAGGTTAATGGGCTAGGTTGGACTGTGAAATTTCTGTTAAATTATGTTATCAGACCTATATGAGATAGGGTGATGTGGGATAACCCCCGGGTATCTGCATGGTGAGGTTATACAGCGACTTGTTGGCTTTCGGAACAACTATTGGCACGTTCGAGGACGAATGAATGTTTAAGTGTGGGAGGATGTAACGACCCGACTAGTCATTTTGTATTTTTGCACTTCGCTTGCCAATTCTCGGGCATGATTAGCATCGTGTGATGTGTTATTACTTATGTAAATCGTCAGTTTTCAAGATTGTCGGAATAAAATTTAGAAGAACAGTTCTCAGTTTGAAGCTTAAAATTTGAAAGGTTGACCAAGTTTTGACTTGTTAGTATATGATCTCGAATTGGAACTTTTATGATTTGGTTAGCTCTATTAGGTGAATTGGGACTTGGGAGCGTGATCAGAATGTGTTTTGGAGGTCCGGAGTAGATTTAGACTTGAATTGGCAAAATTGGAATTTTTACGTTTTCCTTGCTACGTGAGATTTAGATATAGGGGTCAGAATGGAATTCCGAAAATTGAAGTAGGTCCGTCATGTCATTTGTGATGTGTGTGAAAATGTTTAGGTCAATCAGACTTGATTTGATAGATTTCCGCATCGAATATAGAAGTTGCAAGTTCTTAGTTTCATTAAGATTGAATTGGGGTGTGATTCGCGGTTTTAGCATTGTTTGATGTGATTTGAAGTTCTAACCAAGTTCGTATCATGTTTTAGGACTTGTTGGTACATTTGGTTGAGGTCCCGGGGGCCTCGGGGTGATTTCGGATGGTTGGCGGAAGGTTTGAGTTGGGTTTTGGTAGCTGAAGTTTTTTCCCATTTGTTGTCATAACCACACCTGCGGCTAGGGGGCCGCAGGTGTGGTCTCGCACAAGCAAGTTAGGAGCCGCATAGGCGGCCAAATGCGAAGTAAGTAAAAATCGCAGATGTGGGATATGAATCGCACCTGCGTGCTTCGGAAAGCGGATGTCAGGTCACAGGCGCGGAAGGTGACTTAAGTGATGACCGCAGAAGCGGTTGTGCAGGAGCGTGAAATGGACCGCTGGTGTGAAAAGCCTGGACTAGAATGTATAAAAATTTCCTTTGCGGTTTAGAGCTATTTCTTCACCATTTCAAGTCGGTTTTAGAGATTTTTAGGAGATTTTGAAGAGGAAATTCAAGGGAGCTTCATTGAGGTAAGATTGTTGAACCAAAAACTTGTTTCTATGGTGTTATTTTACGGATTAGGCTTGTAATTTATGGAAATTAAGGGTTAAAAATTAGGAAAACTAGGGCTTGAGATTTGAGACCTTTAAGAAAAGGTTTGAGGGGTCATTTGTTGCCGGATTTTAGTACTTTTGATATGTATGAACTCGTAGGGAGATAAGGAGTCTAATGATATAAATTTATCGAAATTTGAGACGTGGGCCGGGGGTTCGGGTTTGGTTAATTTCGGGATTTGCATGGTGTTTTGATTACTTTTGAGTGGTCTTTGTTTCCTTAGCATAATTTGATGGTTATGTACTGATTTTGGCTAGATTTGGAGCATTCTGAGGCCGATTTGAGGGGCAAAGGCATCGCTACCTAGGGTTTGGACCCCATTGAGGTGAGTAATGATTTTAAAGGTTAACTTGAGGGTATGAAACCCCAGGTTACACATCGTTGTGCTGTGTTGAGGTGACGCACATGCTGGATGACGAGCGTTGGATCGTGAATCGTTGGGGGATTGTGATTTAGTCCATCCCGAATGACTGTTTTACCGCATTTTTGATTGAAAACTATTTGATGTCATCTTGTTTTGGGCCGAATCCCATATCTAAGCCTCGTGCCAACTGTTTGGACCCTTAGGGGATTTTACTACTATTTCTTCACTGCTTGATTTTATATCTGTACTCAATCATGCTACATTCTACTGTTTTCATAACTCAGAAATGTTTACTCAATTTTAACACTTTAAATTATATTTTAGGCTAAGCATCATGTTTTGCTGTGCCTGAGTGGCTTTTAGAGATTTCTGACTAAGTAGGGCCGAGGGCCTGTGTTGTGAGGATTATTATGGGATCGGGCTGCACGCCGCAACAGTGTTGTACTGATCATGATTATGAGGCCGATGACCTGAGTTGTACGCCACAAGATGGCTTGAGATGAGGCTGAGAGCCTAGTTGATTATGCCACGAGATGTCTTGATATTGTGCTTGGGCCATAAGGGGTCCCTTTCGGAGTCTGTACACCCCCAGTAAGCGCAAGTGCCCAGTGTGATATGAGATATAGCCCGAGGGTCTTGTGTTTTTCCATGTTATTGCCCAAGGGGCTGATTTTGTTGATATTATGCCCGAGAGGCTGATTTTGTTGATATTATGCCCGAGGGGCTGATTTTATGTGTTTATCTGTTCTCGCTGTTTTTTCATTTACTTGTTTAACTGCTAAAAGATGCTTTAAAGAGGTTTTCTGTGACGACCCGACCCGTCGTCTCATGTATTACTGCTCTGTTTCCCCTATTTCATGCTTCTTCATGTTTCGTTATCAGTGTTTGGTGTGTTAGAATTGATTTGGAGTGATTTTTGATAAGAAATGAGACACTTAGTCTCTTTTAAGAAGGCTTAAGTTGGAAAAGTAGAACGGATATTGACTTGTGAGTTAGAGGGCTCAGAATTGAATTCCGATGATTTGGTTAGCTCCGGGTGATGATTTAAGGCTTAGGAGCGAAATCAGACGTAATTTTGGAGGTTCGGTGAAGAAGTTAGACAATTTTGGCGAAGTTAGTATTTTGGCGATTTCCGGTTGATAGGTGAAATTTTGATCCGGGAGTCGGAATGGAGTTCCGAGAGTTTCAGTAGCTTCGTTAGGTGATTTTGGACTTGTCTGCAAAATTTGAGGTTATCGATAGCGAAAGTTATGGCCAAAATACTGAAGCCTGTCACTACAATCAAGTTCCTGCGCGGCCGCGGCCATTTTTGTGCGGACCGCACTTCCTAGGCGCGGACCGCGGTCATTTTTGTGCGGTCAGCACTGGCAGAATCCGAGGGGTACTTTATAAATACGAGGTTTTGGGTTTTATTTGATATTTGGACCTAGAGAGCTCGGATTTTGGCGATTTTTCGAAGGTTTTTCAAGAAATTCATCGGGGTAAGTAATTCTAACTCAGATTTGGCTAGATTACAATAATATATCATCGAATTCATCATTTAATTTGTGATTTGGGATGGAATTTGGGAAGAAAATTGGTGAAATCTCCCAAAATATAAAATGATGATTTGAAGGACCAAACGATGTCGGAATTGGATAATTTTGGAATGGTTAGATTCGTGGCGAGATAAGGAAGCCGGTGATGTTAATTTTATAATTTTTTGAGACGTGGGCCCAGGGCTCGGGTTTTGGCAACTTCGTGTTTTTGGGTGTTTTTCGAGTCATTTCGATTGGGTTATGTTCCATTAGCCTATTTTGATATATTCTTATTGGTTTTGATCAGATTTGGCACTCGAGGAGGTCGATTTGCGAGGGAAGCGCAAGGCGAGCTAGGATTTTGACCGGTTCGAGGTGAGTGGTAGTCATGAATGATATTCTGAGGGTTTGAAACCCCGTATTTGCACTATACGGTGCTATGTTGAGATGAAACACGTGTCATGTGATGAGCGTGGTGATATTGTGACTGGGGATTCGGAGTTAGTCCATCCCGATTGATGGTTTACTGTATTATTGACTAAGACTGAGCTTATATCCGAATATTTGGGCTAGTTGCCATGTTTGGGGCCTTGTGCCGATCTGTAGAAACTTAGGGAAGCCTGTGGAGCTAAATGACCCCTATACCTGTTGAACACATACTCTAAGTCGCATTCTTAACTATAAAACATAATATGAATCGTTATTAGCAAATTGCACTCTAAATGAGAAATACCTAGGGTTGAATACCCTGCTTTAGCGGATTGGGCCCGAGAGGCCAAGTCTATATTGACTGAGAGGGGTCGAGGACCCATAGCGAGGTATTTGATATATATCCAGGATCGGGCTGCACGCCGCAGCAGTATATACAAATACATGTATTGGACCGGGCTGCACGCCGCAACACTATATATATTATATTGGACCGAGCTGCACGCCGCAACAGTATATATACATATTCATATATTGGATCGGACTGCACGCCGCAGTATTTTATATATGATATATATATGGATCGGACTGCACGCCGCAGTATTATAGCGCTTGGGCTGAAAGAGCCCCTCCGGAGTCTGCACACACCCCC
>MU759601.1:241181-282182 GCA_026770625.1 Nicotiana glauca | reverse complement strand
TGTTGCCTTGTATAACCTGTCTTACTTCATAGCTGTACTCATTATTTCTGTTTATTTCATACTGTTGCAAGACTTATTATTATGTTTATTTTTAGTAGGGCCTTGACCTTCCTCGTCACTACCCGACCAGGGTTAGGCTTGGCAATTACTGAGTATCGCTGTGGTGTACTCATGCCCCTTCTGCGCATGTTTTTCATGTGCAGATCCAGGTAGATCTAGCCAGGCATATTATCCTCGAGGTGGAGAGATCTAGCAGATACTTTGAGGTACATCTACCACGTCCGCAGACCAGGAGTCTCTATCTTATTCTAGCTTTAGCAGTTAGCTTTTCCTTTTGTACTGTTGTTTTAGACATTCTGGAGTTAGAGCAGTGTATTACCTTCCGTTAGCTTGTGTTCCTGTGAGTTTCTGGGCTTTGGGATGATATTGTAGACTTCCACGTTATTGAGTTACATATGCCGAGCGACATTTATATATAGTTTTCCTTCTAGTTTGTTCAGTTTTAATTATTTGTTTACACAAGTTATGTTGTTTCCGCATTGTTAGGCTTACCTAGTAGTAGGGACTAGGTGCCATCACTACATGTTCACGGAGAGCGAACTAGGGTCGTGACTATCTAGGCTTGTTTCCAACATACGCTCATCATATCAATCACTAGATGCAGTACCAAGACGTGACTGCATACCTTAGCTGAATTCACACCTTGCACCATTTTACTCATAGGACCACAATAACATTGTCTGATCAATTTAGTCGAAATTCCATGAATCTGATGCTCCCATCGCACCACATGACATACATAGGCCTTGTTCTAACTCTTACAATACCGACACGATGAATGAGATGTGTATAAATTCATAACCACTGCCGAAACAACAATTCATTGGGTCTATACTTCTGGCAAGAACTATCACCTTATTCTGAACCAAACAATGGTCTTAGCTCTTTAATATATTTCATATACTCAGATTGCACTGATCTCGAATTCGATGATCTCGTCTCACCCCGTACGAACTGCTCAGACAATAATCCACCCCAACATGACCAAAAAGCCCGTATGATGCTACAATGTGCCAATAGGCTACCATATGGAATGCGATATAAAGGAAAGCAAACTTTGAGAAGGAAATTTAACTACACCACTCGCGAATCATACATGCAACGCGGTCAACTTAATTAAACAAACACCCCGACTACTCTTCCATTAAGGAGCGTTGTGTTGAAATGAACACATCTGGACTGATATAGAGACCATATTTACATTTAAATCCATCCACCAACCTCAAGTCGACCATGATCGTACCAAACTAGGCCAATAACCCTTCAAAGGTCTATACTAACTTCTCTATTCTCATAACACACAAGAACAACCATCACAACAGAAGTAATCCTCTGCAGTCCACAACCCAATAAACTAAGTACCCTCTAGGCATATATTCTGAAATCAAATATATCATCACAACCTTCATACTTTGATTAAGTCTTTAATCAATCAAGTGACTACCTGCCACACTTATACAATCTTCCTGTGGGACACACTCCCAAAACCTACCATAACAAATAACTGGGTCATACCTCCAAACCACCGGTCGCACTAACGCTGAAAAGCGATCAAGAATCATTAACCAGGATGAAAAGCCCTTTTTACAAAACACCGATCTCAGGTGACACTGAAGACAATACCAAATTACCTTAAACATTGAAACTTCTTTCCAGCTCATTCCAGCTCGTGACATCCTTTTCAGCACCCAACTGCTACCTTCATCTTCACTTCAAATTCCATACCACTCACTGCACCCAACATGCCAATATACGATAGAACTCGTTTTTCATCATAGTTTCGGAACCACTGTTAGATTAACACTTCATCATATAAAACTTTCCACTTAACTCACTTCAGGAGGACCATAGCAACACACAGGTAAATTCTCATGACCATAAATATATGCAAATCTCTAAGTATTGGTCTAAACCACCATAGTCCTTCTGGGGCCCACCTCCACATAATAGCTCACAATGATAGAATACTTTCTAAACAACACTTACTACGGCGGCCGACAAGCCTTGTACGCACCATCACAATTCACTTGCATAACTTGATCACGCTGAAAGAACTGATCATTACCAGCAACATGCCAATTTGACTACGGCTAACCAATCCCTCTTCTTCCAATTTGTCCTTGATTGCCATAGAAACAATGATAACCCCATTCAACACTTAACACACTCCATCTGCACTCATCCCGAGTGACCGCGAATCATGAGACCATGCTGTCTTAAATCCCACGAACTATTTCATACCTCCTACTTTCTACACTGTAGGTCAAAAAATCATAGAACATTCTGGACAACTTCTTATAAGCTGCTACAAAGCTTGATTCTCAAGCGTACCTATAGGATCAAAATCATTAGGCACCACACTTTACCCTTTGAATCCATTAGGACCGATGTTGAGAGCCACCCGCTTTGACTTGGCCTCGAATATAATCAACTCCATAAATCTTCTAGCACATGAATACCCTCTCGACGAAGCACCTTGAAGAATCACTTCCCTTGGAACCCGCATCTATACAAAGCACAAATCCTGAATCCTTTCCAAATCTAAATAGGAGCCAACAAGGCCAACCATAGCACACCTTTAACAATCCCTTTGCTCAAATTACCGCTTATGCTCTTTTCCCGTAGCTAAAATAACCCGTCACTATACTAATAATCAGAAACCCCACAAGCAATTAACCGGCAATCCTTAATCATAGGCGGCGGGACTCTCCCACTTAGCCTGAAGCCATTATTTCAAAAATTCTGGAATTCACCAGGATCCTTTATCTCTTATTGACATAACTTTGCGCAATCAACCGCCTAAATTCTCGAAATTTGTCTGTAAAACCCTCTTATTATATTCTGAATCATCAACCATATTCACAAGACCAATCGCTTCGCCATATAACCAATACAATTCTTTGTAGAAGCCTCGCCAACCACGCGACCGCTAACCTGCTCACAGGGAATAACCCTCATGTGGAAATCATTTCCCGACATCTTCTAATGTTGCTGCACAGGGTACAATCACTACGACATCAATAACCCATCCTAAGTCCTAGCTCACTCAGTAGCTGCACAAGTCCATTCACCCCTCGTGGATATCAATTAAACATGCGGCAACATCCTCCCAATTCAAAGTTATATTGTATCCTTCTTCATCAAAGTAGATCATTCATGTTATATCAAATCTTCTGCCGTATAATAGCCCATACTTCAAATTAAATCCGTAGACCCCAAATCAACGACCACTAAAATTCCCAAGTCATCCCAGACTATCCTTAAGGCGCATAGTCATCCTAAACCAATGCCCGTATGCAACACCGCCACTTTCCCACTTTGGTGGAACTCATCCCTTTAATCGACTACTCGACCTTTGCCTCTTCTACTTGACCTTCTAGAAATTTTAGCCACCGCCTGACACTTCCCACATGACTTTCCTCATCCATTGCTGCTCAGTTGCTGCCTTAAATAAAATCTATCTTTGTGGCACTTGAACCCACAATTGCTTCTAACTTTACACCTTTCGGAAGATCATCTTTCTCATACCGTCGACATTAGAAACACTGGTTGAACCCTGAACTACCGCACCCTACGATATCTGACAGCCGCATTTTCAATACTATTTCACAATAGCTTGCCCCAAAGGCGAATTGTAGAAGGTCATAATAACGACAAACTTAGTACGTTCAATTAGGACAACGACACCCCATCATAGAAGAAATCTCCACCACGCTCGCAAATACCAAGTCTCATTAATCCACCAGCCCATATCTGACCATTCTTAGTCTGATTGCCTTTCTCCTGCCGGGAATAAAATACTAAATCTCTAGATTGTACACTGAGTCAACCTCCCTTCAAGTCATTTACCGCCCTGACATGTAGGAAAATGTCCTACCATCATATCAATACTATAGAACAATAGTTTATAGCATCATAGAAACTTCTTCCTAGCCTCAGAGCTCTCATAAGTACCGCTACTGAGCTGAAACGATAGAATATCCTTCCACAAGGCGACGATAGTAGCTCAGACAACTGTAAAAGGAGAAACACCCACACCGCATTGGTAGTACCATAACAATGCTTCAATTCTCGATTTATAAGAATTGGTTTGCGTCACACATGATTGAATAAGAATGAATTAAAGGCATACGTCTCCAAGGATCAAATTGCACGATAAGGAATCACGAATGGAAGTACTCCTAACAGTCCTGCAACCTCCCGAGGATAAGTACAGACGTCTCCGTACCGATCTGTGAGACTCTACTAGACTTGCTCATGACTCGTGAGACCCTAGCAACCTAGTGCTCTGATATCATATTGTCATGACTCAAAATCCACTAAGGGGTCGCGATGGCACCAGACTCCACCGTTGGGCAAGCCAACAACAATACTCGATTAAATTCTCATTTTGACAATTTTGAAAACCAAGATTTTCCTTCAATCTTACTAGTAAAAGACAATCTTTACAGTGTAAATAAAAGAATGTCTGGAAGTACATACAAGTTACCCAATAATCCTCCCAAAACCCGATGTCACAAGTGCATGAACTATTTCTAAGAAACAATACAATACAACATTCGTCCGGAATACAATGGATAGAAAGTAAATACAATATACAAGTAGGGACTATACTAGCTGCGGGCCACCTCGAATAATGCAACTCACCTAGTCCCAGTATCATCCGTGCTGCTACGCCCAATAGGCCACTAGTAACATATGAGCTTGTGCAACAAAAATGCATAGAAGTGTAGTATGAGTACGAAAAGAATGTGTACTCAATGAGTATCCCATCTAATCTCAAAGAAGTAGAGACGAGATGGTCGACTTTGACACTTACTAGAGGTCTAATAATAACATATTATTAATGCGAATAGTCATGGATTTATTAACAACAGTAAATTCAGATAAGCCACGAAACAGGTAAATGTTCCTTTTTATGCTGAAGGTCTCCGGATTCATAATCCATTAGTTTTCAATTATCTCAAGTTGGGGATAGCAAATATAAATCTCAAATAATCTCAAGGCAAGCAATACAAGCAAGCAAATCATGCCGAGGCGTAAGGCCCGATTCGACGAAAAATAAACTGTGCTCTACCAAGGGTCGAACGACGTGAACCATAGATGCATCTATTACCCTGCTCGCAAATGATACATGCAATGCGGTAAAATATAAATAAACATAATAACCAATCAATCAAGAATTCATCAGGGAACAATTATCCAAAGAAAAACCAATTCCTTTTTTAACAATTCAAGAAAATGAAGTTTAATCTTTTTTAGAAATTCATTTACTAATGCGATGTGATTTAAGCAATTCAAATTGTCAATAAGATAACAAGTATCCCAAGTATAGTATACTTTTGGGTCCTAGGCTACCCAGGTAATGAAAATCCAATTCCTTTTTTAACAATTCAAGAAAATGAAGTTTAATCTTTTTTAGAAATTCATTTACTAATGCGATTTGATTTAAGCAATTCAAACTGTCAATAAGATAACAAATATCCCAAGTATAGCATACTTTTGTGTCATAGGCTACTCGGACAATAGCATAATAGTAGCTACACATAGACTCTCATCACCTCGTACGTAAGTAGCCCCCCACAAATAGGATCACATAACCAATTATTTAGCTATAGGGACAATTCCCTCTTACAAGGTTAGAAAGGAGACTCACCTCGCTACAAAGATCCATAATCGGCATTCCATGTTCTTCCGAAGACTCGAACCGATGAACAAAGCTCCAAGGCTAGAAAATAATGATACCAATCCATTAATATATACTCAATTATTCATTAAAATCCAATTTATAACAAATCCTAACACTGACCGAAAAGTTGACAAAAATGCCCTTAGGCCCACATGGCCGGATTTTCAAATATTTTGAAGAATAAGTTTACCCATAGCCTCGTGAACTCAATTATATAATTTCTCTAAATTCCATAACCAAAATCGTGGTCAAATTCCAAGAAATGTCAATTTCTAGGTTTTCCCTCAAACCCCAAATTTTCTTCAAATTTTCTATGTCCAAATTCGTATATAATCATGTACTTAACTTTAAAACCAACATAAATTACTTACCTCATGATGAATGATGGAACCCCCTCTTCAAAAGCTCCAAAAATTGCCCAAGCCAAGAGAAAAATGGGTGAAATGAACTCAAACCCCAATTTTAGAACACCTTTCGGCCTCCAAATATTTCCGCACCTGCGGTCCTATGACCGCTTCTACGGTTCTGCAGGTGCGGCCACTCTACCGCATCTGCGGTCCTTCCCAGGCCCCCTTATTTCTGCTACTGCAACCGGACCGCATCTGCGGCCATGTGGTCCCAACCCTCCTCATGCCTAACCACTCCCGCGGTTCATTTTCTCGCTTCTGCGGGGCCGCTTCAGCGGTGAACCCTCCGCAGAAGTGGTTATACCAACAACCAGACCCTTCAGCTAACCCAAAATTCCAAATTTCGATCCGTTAACCATCCGGAATCCACCCGAGGCCCTCGGGACCCCAACCAATCATACTAACCATTCCTAAAACACATTACAGGCTTGCTCGAGGCCTCATATCACATCAAACTATGCTAAAATCATGAATCGACCTTAAATTCAAGCTTTATGAACTTTAGAATTTCAAACTTCTACTTTCAATGTTTAAACCTGTCAAATCATGTCCCATTGACCTCAAATTTTGCACGTATGTCATATTCGATATTACGGACCTACTCCAACTTCGAGAATTGGATTCCGACCCCGATATCAAAAAGTCCACTTCCGATCAAACTTCTCAAAAACCTTCAATTTTCTATCTTTAGCTAAATGGCTCCAAAATGCCCCACGGACCTCCGAATTCACTTCCGATAGTGCTCCCAACTCCAAACCACCATACGGAGGTACTCCCAAACTCGGAATCCCAAAGGGGCATCGATAACACTGAAATGCACTTCAACCAATAGGCACCAAAATGGTCCTGGGTCATCCAAAATCCGACCCGAACATACACCCAAGTACGAAATTATTATACGAACCTACTGGAACCTTTAAATCCTAATTATGAGGTCGTTTACTCAAAAATCCAATCCTAGTTAATTCTTTCAACTTTAAGCTTCCAAAATGAGAATTCTCTTTCCAAATAAACTCTGAACTTCCCGAAATTAAATTCCGACCACGTTTACAAGTCATAGTACCTGAAATAAAGCTGCTCATGGCCTCAGACTGCCGAACGACGCGCTAGGGCTCAAAATGACCGGTCGGGTCGTTACATATTTCTTATATTTTTCTTTTTTGATACAATTATTGCCGGTGTCACTGGATCCTAAAAATAGTTAGGAAGCAAAATAATAACTCATATTTATGGCAAAATAATCAAATATTGAGACAAAGAATGACTCTTTGGATAAGACTTAACTCTTTTACTACTACTTGAACTCTTATTTGGAGTGTTGATATCTCTTAAAAATTATTTCTTTCTTAAAATTTTAGTTTCTAAAATATTATTTTTCAATAATAATTAATGTAATTGAAAACATTAACTTAATTCAAAACTCATTTTATTTGGCTATCTAATATAAAAAATTCTTTAGCTAGTGAATTGTTTATACTCCATTTTGATATTTGACATTAACCATGTTAAATATCTGGAAACGGCATAACCAGAAGAAATAAGTGAATTTATCCAGTTGAGGCATTCTTGATTGATTGAGACAAAATGATTTCCTCAATATAGTTTAACTCCGTCAAGCCTGTACGAGTGGTGAAGAAGTATAGAGCACATTGGTTGGTTGTTGACCAACTGAAAGCATGGGAGAAAGATGCACAAACGTAGTTATTTAAATTATATGTAAAGAACCTTAACATTTAAACCTTCTAAATAGTTATAGATAATCGCCAGATATTAATTAAGAAATACTACATGAAAAAAGACAAATATTTTCTCAATTCTCGTAGTGATAATTATAATTTTGCACTATTCTCATAGGTATCATTGGAACCTAAAAATAGCCACAAAGTGAAATAATAACTTATATTTATGGTAAAGAACAAATGTTGACACGATATAAACGATTCTTTGATTACGACATGACTCTTATACTATGACTTGAACTCTTATATATATTTTCTTTTATCTTACTCCCTCCGTTCCAATTTATGTGAACATGTTTGACTGGACACGGAGTTTAAGAAAAAATGAAGACTTTTCAAATTTATGGTCCTAAACAAGTTAAAAAGGGGCCCAGCGTATTTATGTGGTTATAAAAGATTCTCATTAAGGTTAGAATTATCAGTTTAAGCTAAATTATTTCCAAATTTAGAAAGGGGTCATTCTTTTTGGAACGGACAAAAAAAAAATAGGTTTACATAAACTGAAACAGAGGGAGTATTTTTTACATCATTATTTTTTTGTTATAAAAAATTAATTTATTTCACTATAAAAGGATGAGTTTTAATAAAAATTGTATACATATGAACTTTAATTATATTTTTAGTCTTTGTTTGAAATTAGTTCATATCTTTCTTTTGGTTTTATCTAATCAGCCTAAATAGGAGCACACATTATTCCTTTAATAGATATCAACAGGCCGTATCTTCAAAAAAAATCTTATTTACTTTCTTCCCATTTAAATTAAAAAAGAAATCTTACCTTTCAATTTAAATTAAATGTTATTATACATCTGTCACGACCCAATTTTCTCCTCCATTGAATTTCGTGATGGCACCTAGTATTATGGACTAGGTAAGCCTAATAATTGCAGAATAACAACAATAAATAATAACATAAAAAATTCTTCTGAAATAATTCCCTTATACAATTAACATCTTCCCAAAAACACGATAGTACAAGTCATAAGCTCTACAGAGCTTTCGCTACCATTCGTAAACACAACCGTATGGAAATAAGTACAGTAATGAGAATATCAAATAGGAAGGTGACTCTGAAGCCTGCGAATGCAACGACAAGGCTATCTTGAGTCTCCTCGGCAAGAATCCGTACAGCTACAAGAGAACAACACCTAGATCTGCACAAAAATAGTGCAGAAGTGTAGTATTAGCACACCGCTACGGTGCCCAGTAAGTATCAAGACAATCCTCGGTGGATTAGTGACGAGGAACATTCAAGACACCTACTGGTCAAATGAAATGAATAGGATATGATAATAAAATATCAAGATAATGATAACGAGGTGATATCAACAACGAAGAGAAATCAAAATACAACAGTGGGAACAACAAAGAGAGAACACGAGTAATAACGAACGACACCAAGTAAATCAGCACTGACATAATAGGAACAAAGACAAGTAAGAATGTATTCAAATAAAGAAGGAAATGCCAACTCAATCACTCACATCATGCCTTACACACAATCCTGACTATCTCAATCCTCGGTCTCTCATATCATAATCTCAACTTCCGAACCTTCAGCACACATAGCACCTTGTGCTCATATATTTTCCATTTCAGTCTGAACAAAAGAAATTTACATGCTATACAATACATAATGTCCGTACAGATGCACTCAAGATGTTCAAGAAATCTCGTTTACCTAATATAAATAAATTTCAAATTCTAAACTAATTAGGAATACCAACTAGAAATGATGAAGTTATTTTTAGAAATCATTTGAATAAGGAAAGTATCATTTTTAATTAGAATACAACATTGAATGAATCATTACCTTTACCATGGGATTTAATAATTTATAACTTAGTCGAAGTTCCTTTTAAGTAGAGTAACACCTCAGACGATTTAAGGAAAAATTTAGTTGAGAAACTAATTGAGTCATAAATATAGAAATTGTTGAGGTTTGAAGTATTGAAATATATATACGGCAAGGTATTGACAATACTATGGGTTCCAACATAAAAAATCACAGCAGTAAGGGAATCTAACCCGTTAAAACACTTGAATTGATCACAACAATTACACACAACAAACAGAAAATGCATGGCATCACCCTTCGTACTTTTACACTCGCAGAATATCGACAGGGGGTCTCCCCGGCTTCTGTCCCGTAGTCCCAAACGTAACTACTTGGGGATCTCTTAATATCCTCAGTATATGTAACGACCTGGATTTCCCACCCTCGGGGGTCGTGATGGTGCCTACTCGTAGAAGCTAGGCAAGCCACACATTTAGAATGCATAACTACTTTTGTTTTAAATTCATTTTTACCAATTTAATGAACAGGAAGTAAATAATTAAATAACAACATAATTCATAATTTAGTGGAAGACTTAAACGAAATAAAACAAAATAATAAGGAAAATCCACATATGCCTCTATCCAGAACTAGTGTCACAACATTCACGGACAATCTAAGATTGCTACACACAAATGTATGAAACAAGGAAATGAAATCTATCTCGAATACAAGAGGAAATAGTGCATCAAAATAGGTAGAAGATATGTCGGGCCTGAGGACGCCTGCAGGACTACCTCGGGATCTCGTGGACTGAAGGCTGGCTCCCGAACTACTACTGCGCACTGTATGCTGCTCTGATATCTGGATCTATGCAAAAGAGCACAGAGTGTAGTATCAGCACAACCGACCTCATGTGCTGGTAAGTGCCTAGCCTAACCCCGACAAAGTAATGACGTGGCTAGACCGGACTACCACATAGACCTGTGTAGTTCTATATACATATACAACAGAATCAAGATATAAAGGTAACTAATAAATATGGGAGGGCGAGCATACTATGGGGGATGTAAGAATTCCAAGTAAAAGTCATCCTGTAACAAAGAAAACTACACAAATCAGACATCAATAAAGAATCAGAAAGTAGCAAGTGCACGACATCACACTTCGTGCTTTTACTCTCATTCTCACTAACCAATGATATATAAACATGCATGGCATCACCCTTCGTGCTTTTACTCTCTTACCTCACATATAATAAATAGAATCGGCACAGAATTGTACATCATACGACACGACATCACCCTTCGTGCTTTACCCTCTTTCCTCACAATAAGAAAACAATGCATGGCATCACCCTTCGTGCTTCACACCCTTTCCTCACAATAAACAAATAATGCACGGCATCACCCTTCGTGCTTTAACACTCATTCGCACCCAAAAAACAATCATAAGGAAGGGGCAAGGTAATAAACAAAATAATAATAGAAATCCCGGCAAGGGAACATAATTAAACATTTAAATCCCGGCAAGGGTACAACATCAATAATCTCAATGCCCCGGCAAGGGAAAATAATCAATAAGCAACAATATCCTGACAAGGGAACAATTTAGAAACTCTTTCTCTTTCTTTCACTTTTATTTGATATCTCACTTTACCACTGGAGCCAATGCTTCAAAGGGTTCAATCATTTCATATACTTTCACAATTGTAATATAACCTGAGCCAATGCTCCTCGATGTTCATAGGTCATAATATGCTTTCTCAAGCTTTTCACAACAAATAGGAATCATCACCAATGCAAGAGAAACACAATGAATCAAGATAATCACAATTTAAAGACTCACGGTCATGCTAGACACCAACATATAGATACTCATCACCATGCCTATACGTCATACTCGACAATTACCACATAGCAAATAGGACACAACTCCTAATCCCTCAAGCTAAGGATAGACCAAACACTTACCTCAAACTTCCACGACTGAATCAATCCTCAATAACTGCCTTTCCTTTCGAATTCGGTTCCAATTAAATTGTAGCTATACATAAATGACTTCAATACATCAATAAATGCTAAACAATGCGAACCCAATTCCTAATTATTGCTTTTTCCATCTTTTTTTTCCCCAAAACTCAAAAATTAACCCCAGGCCCGCTTGGTCAAAACACGACGTTCGAACCAAAATTAAATCACCAATTCTCCCACGAGTCCGAATATATAATTTATTTTTAAATTCGACCCCAAAACAAGGTCTAAATCAAGGAAAATCAAAAAGCCGTAACTCTACAAAAATCCCTAATTTTCTACCATTAAAACCCTAAGATTATTGATAAAAGTTGATGAAAACATTAGATAATTGAAAGAAATCAGTTAATAAGTGCTTACTTGTGATTTGAGAAGAAAACCTCTTGAGAAAATCGCTCTAGTCTTCTAATTTTTGAGAAAGTTTGAAAGAAAATCGCTGCAGTTATGTTTTTAAAAGATTCATTGTTCGACTTCCACATCTGTAGTTCACGTGTCGCATCTGCGCCACCGCATGTGCATAAAAGTGGGCGCTTTTGTGGAAATGACTAGGCCCCGTTGGGGCCGCACCTACAAAAAATGTCCTGCTTCTGCGGAAAAATATCCACAACTGCGAAGCAAGACCGCATCTGCGACCCTCTGTGTGCACTTGTGTGTCCGCTTCTGCGGCCAAAGGACCGCAGGTTTGGTTACACCAGAACTGGTGCAGCAGCAATGTTTTTGCAATTTTTTCTTAAGTCTAAACCATCCGAAACACACCCGAGCCCTCGAGGCTCCTAACCAAACACATGAACTAGCTCAACAATATCATACGAACTTATCTGTGCGATCAAATCACCTAAATAATCTCAAAAACAATGAATCAAACCTCAAAAATCAAGAATTTTTAAAAAACTTCATCAAGTTTCAAATTTAGCACTTTAAGTCTGAAACACGTCAAACGACGTGCGATTTTAATCAAACTTTACAGGAAGGACTTAAAACATATATAGGACCTATACCGGGTGTCGGGACATAAATACGGGCCCAATACCATCTTTTTCTAATCAAATATAATTTCAATTTTCTTTAACAATTTCAGAAAAATAATTTTTTTTAAAAATTCATTTCTCGGCCTCGGAACCTCAGAATTTGATTCCGGGCATACGCCCGAGTCCCATATTTTCCTACGGATCCTCCGGGATCGTCAAATCATGGGTCTGGCTCCATTTTTCCAAAATGTTGACAAAAGTCAAATTTAATCATTTTAACATAAAAACTTAGCATTTTCACGGAATTTCATATTTATGCTTTCCGGCTACACGCCCGAACTGCGCAAAGAAATTGAGGCGACTCTAAATGAGGTTTTCAAGTCCTCGGAAGCACATAATTAGTTAAAAATAGGTGATGACCCCTTTTGGGTTGTCACATTCTCCACCTATAAAATAACTGTTCGTCCTTGAACGGACAGAAGAAAGAAGCACCTGCGGCGGGGAAAAGATGAGGATAACAGCTTCGCATATCGGACTCGCAATCCCAGGTCGATGCCTTAGGAGGCTGACCTCTCCACTGAACACGAACAGAAGGGAAACTCTTGGATCTCAACTGACGAAACTACCGGCCTAGAATAGCTACCGGCTCCTCCTTATAAGACAAGTCCTTGTCCAACTGGACAGTGCTGAAATCTAACACGTAGGCTGGGTCACCGTGATGCCTCCGAAGCATGGACATGCGAAACACTGGATGCACGATTGATAGGCTCAGCGGCAAGGCAAGTCTATAAGCCACCTCGCCCACTCGATCAAGAATCTCAAGCGGGCCAATGAACCTAGGGATAAATTTGCCCTTCTTCCCAAAACTCATCATGCCCTTGTGGTCTGCAATACCCGCTCACCAACTATAAAAGCCACATCTCGAACCTTGCAGTCTACATAGCTCTTTTACCTGGACTGAGCTGAACGAAACCTATCTTGAATTATCCTGAACTTGTCCAAGGCCTCCTGAACTAGATCCATACCCAACAACCAAGCCTCTCCTCACTCAAACCATCCAACCGGCGACCGACACCGCTTACCATATAGAGCCTTATAAGGAGCCATCTGGATGTTCAACAGGTAGCTGTTGTTGTAGGAAAACTCTTCTAAAGGTAAAAACTGATCCCATGAATCTCCAAAGTCAGTAACACAAGCTCGGAGCATATCTTCCAAAATCTGAATAGTTCTCTCGGACTGACCGTCCGTCTAGGGATGAAATACCGTGCTCAACTCAACCCATGTACCCAACTCTCGCTGAACTGCTCTCCAGAAGTGTGAGGTAAACTGCGTACCCTGGTCCAAAATGATAGACACGTGCACACCATGAAGGCGAACAATCTCCCGAATATTGATCTCAGCAAACCTCTCAGAAGAATAGAAGATTGCCAAAGGAATTAAATGCGCTCACTTGGTCAGCCTATCAACAATGACCCATATTATATCGAACTTCTTCTGAGTCAGCGGAAGTCCAGTAACAAAGTCCATAGTATCCACTCCCTCTTCCACTCGAGAAGCTCAATCCTCTGAAATAAACCACCAAGTCTCTGATGCTGGTACTTAACCTGTTGACAATTCAAACAACGAGCCACATATGCTATGATATCTTTCTTCATTCTACGCCACCAATAATGCTGCCGCAAATCCTGATACATCTTCGCGGCGCCCGGATGAATATAGTACCAGGAGCTATGTGCCTTCTCCAAAATCTACTCTCAGAGCCCATCCACATTAGACACACAGACTCGACGTTGCAATCTCAAAACTTTATCATCATCTAAGGTAACATACATGGCACCTCCGCGCTGCACCGTGTCTCTAAGGACACACAAATGGGGATCATCATACTGTCAATCACAGATACACTCCAATAATGAAGAACGAGCGACCGTGCAAGCTAACACATGACTGGGCTCAGAAATATCCAGTCTCATGAACTGATTGGCTAAAGCCTGAACATCAAAAGCAAGTGGCCTCTCGCCGATCGGAATATAAGTAAGACTGCCATACTGGTTGATTTCCTACTCAAAGCATCGGCCACTACATTGGCCTTCCCTGGATGATACAAAATGGTGATATCATAATCCTTCAACTACTCCAACCACCTCCTCTACCTCAAATTAAACTCCTTTTGCTTGAACAAGTACTGAAGACTCTTATGCTCCTTGAACACCTCACATGCCACGCCATACAGATAATGCCTCCAAATCTTCAATGTGTGAACTATGTATACCAATTCCAAATCATGAACCGGATAGTTCTTCTCATGAATCTTCAACTGCCTCGAAGCATAGGTAATGACTTTGCCATACTACATCAACACTACTCCGAGCCCAACACGGGAAGCATCACAGTAGACTGTATAAGGTCCTGAACCTGTAGGCAAAACCAATATCAGTGTCGTAGTCAGGGTTGTCTTGAGGTTCTGAAAGCTCGCCTCTCACTCATCCGACCATCTGAACTGGGCACCCTTCTGGGTCAATCTGGTCATCGGGGCTGCAATAGATAAAAACCCCTCCATGAACCGTCGGTTATAGCCTGCCAACCCCAAGAAACTCCGAATCTCCGTAGCTGATGCTGGTCTAGGTCAGCTCTTAACTACCTCAATCTTCTTTGGGTCCAACTGAATACTGTCTACTAATACAATATGACCCAGAAATACAACTGAACCCAACCAGAATTCACACTTCGAGAACTTAGCATATAATCTACTATCCCTCAAATTCTGAAGAACCACTCTAAGGTGCTGCTCGTGCTCCTCCTGGCTGCGGGAATATATCAATATATCATCAATGAAGACTATCACGAATGAATCCAAATAAGGCCTGAACACTCGGTTCATCAAGTCCATAAAAGCTGCTGGGGCATTTGTCAACCCGAATGACATAACCAAGAACTCATAATGCCCGTACCGAGTATGGAAAGCTGTCTTAGGGACATCGGATGACCTAATCCTCAACTAATGGTATCCAGATCGCAAGTAAATCTTGGAGAATACCCTAGCACCCTGAAGCTGGTCGAACAAATCATCAATCCTCAGTAGCGAATATTTATTCTTGACTGTAACCTTGTTTAACTATCGGTAATCAATAGACATTCTCATTGAACCATCTTTTTTCTTGACAAATAATGCCGGCGCACCCTAAGGCAAAACACTAGGTCTGATGAAACCCTTATCAAGCAAATCCTGCAATTGTTCTTTTAACTCTTTCAACTGCAGTGGCGCCATACGATACGGCGGGATAGAAATAGGCTGAGTGCTCGGTACCAGATCAATGCAAAAGTCAATATCCCTGTCAGGTGGCATACTCGGTAGGTCTGAAGGGAAAACATCAGAAAACTCACAAACAACGGGCACCAAATCAATAGAGGGAACCTCGGCACTAGAATCGCGGACATAGGCTAAACACGCCAAACACCCCTTCTCGAGCATACGCCGAGCCTTCACATACAATATAACACTGTGGGTAGAATGATTAGGAGTCCCTCTCCACTCTAAACGAGGCATACCTAGTAAAGCTAAGGTCACAGTGTTGGCATGACAATACAAGATAGCGTGATAGGGTGATAACCAGTCCATCCCGAATATAATATCAAAGTCAACCATGACTAAAAGCAACAAATCTACACTAGTCTCAAGACCCCCAATCACCACCATACAAGAAAAATGGACTCGATCGACCACGATAGAATAACCCATTGGTGTAGATACATAAATAGGAACACCCAACTCATCACTAGGTATGAGCAAGTACGGGGCAAAATAAGATGACACATGCGAATACGTAGGCCTCAGATCAAACAACACTGAAGCATCTCTATCACAAACCAGAAATGTACCTGTAATAACCGCATCTGAAGCCTCTATCTCGGGCCTAGCCTGAAGGGCATAACATCGAGGCTGGCCCCACCACCCTGATCTACCTCTCTGGGATGGCCTCCATCTCTGGCGGTCTGAGCTCCACCTCTTTGACCTCTACCTCTACCTCTAGCACATATACCCTTACCTCTAGCTGACTGGGTAGGCTATGGAACACCTGGTGACTGAACCATGGCATGAGAACCCTGGTGCTTCGAACTGCTTGGTGCTCGAGGAAAAAATTTGGTAATATGACCCGTGTCACCACAAGTGTAACAAGCCCTCGGCTGCTGAGTCTGCTGGCCCTATTGACCTGAATGACCACCACGGAAACTCTAAAGTGGTGGCACACTAATAGGAGCTGGTGGTGCACTGAATGGATACTTATCAGAATCGTGCACGTCAGATCCACGGCCACCCGAGGCACCGTGAGAAACCTAGAGGGCTAACTGGAAAGGCCTAGGAGGATGACCCCTATCATATGAATCTCTGCCTCTAGACGAGGCACCACTAAATACACCCCCATGCGATAATACCATGTCAACTCTCCGGGCCACATTGGCCGCCTCCTAAAAGGATATCTTGCTCCTAGCATCTCTAGCCATCTAGAGACATATAGGCTGAATGAGTCCATCAATAAAATGTCTCACTCTCTCCCTCTTAGTAGGAAGTATGATGAGAGCATGGCAAGTGAAATCAATGAACCTGGTCTCGTACTGTGTGACTGTCATAGATCCCTACTGGAGATGCTCGAACTACCTCCGATAGGCCTCTCGCTGTGTAATAGGGAGAAACTTCTCTAGAGATAGACGCGTGAACTACTCCCAGTTCAAGGCTGGCGATCCTACTGGTCTAGATAAATAATAATCCCTCCACCAAGTCTTGGCAGATCCAGATAAGCAAAACGTAGTGAAATCAACCCTATTGGTCTCAACAATAACATGTTCCGAAGAACCTCGTAGCAACTATCCAAATAATCATGAGGATCCTCGGTAGATACACCGCTGAAGGTAGTAGTGAAGAGCTTGGCGAACCTATCAAATCTCCATAAAGCATCGGTAGACATAGCTAACCCATCACCGGCCTGGGCTACCACACCCGGCTGAGCTTCTCCAACTGGCTAAACCGTGGGAGTCTGAATCTGGGGAGCTACCTGCTCTAGAGTACGAGTAGCAGGAGTCTGGGCTCCTCCTCCAGCCTGAGAAGTGGCTGGTGCTACAGGAAGCAAGCCTGCACGGGTGACACTCTCCATGAGACCCACCAATTAGACCAGAGCGTCCTGAAGAACTGGGGTAGCAATAAACCCCCCTGGGACCTAAACTGGGCCCACCGGAAATGCTGGGGCTGGGGCCGAAACCTCCTCATCAAAGTCAACCTGAGGCTTCGCCACTGGTGCTGCTACTCGGGGTTGACCTCTGTCCCCACCTCGGCCTCTAGCATGGCCTCGGCCTCGCCCTTTTGCCCCTGGTGGGAGCTGCCTGGGGCTCGGACTGCTGATCAGTAGATGAGGAAGGGCGTGTTTCGCCATCTGCGAAAGAACAGAGTAGAAATTCAATTAGCATTGAGAAACCAAACCGCACGACAAGAAATATCAAATGTGAAACTTTTCCTGACTTTGTAGCCTGGGGATAATTACAGACATCTCCGTATCGATCCATAAGACTCTATCAAGCTTGTACGTGAATTATGAGACCTATGTAACCTAGAGCTCCGATACCAACTTGTCACGACCCATATTTCCCACCCTAGGGGGTTGTGATGGCACCTACTTGTAGAAGCTAGGCAAGCCACACATTTAGAATCCATAACTACTTTTGTTTTAAATCCATTTTTACCAATTTAACGAACACGCAGTAAATAATTAAACAACAGCGGAATTCATAATTATGAGAAAGAGTTAAATGAAAAATACCAAATAGTAAGGATAATCCATATATGCCTCTACCCAAAACTGGTTTTACAACATTCACGGACTATCTGAGAGTGCTACACACAAACGTCTGAAACAAGGAAATGAAAGCTGTCTCGAATACAAGAGGAAACACTGCATCAAAATAGGTAGAAGAGATATTGGGCCTGCGGACACCTGCAGGACTACCTCGGGATCTCGTGGACTGAAGGCTGGCTCCTGAACTATTGCTGCGCACCGTATGCTGCACCGGTACCTGGATCTGTGCAAAAGACCATAGAGTGTAGTGTTAGCACAACCTACCCCATGTGCTGGTAAGTGCCTAGCCTAACCCCGACGAAGTAGTGACAAGGCTAGACCAGAATACTACATAAACCTGTGCAGTTTTATATACATATACAACAGAATCGAGATACAAAGGTAACTAATCAATATGGTAGGGGGAGCATACTATGGGGGATGTAAATACAAGTAAAACTCATTCAGTAACAAACAAAACTACACAACTCAGACATCAATAAAGAATCAAAATTCAACAAAGTGCACGACATCGCCCTTCGTGCTTTTACACTCATCCTCACCAAGCAATTATAAAATAAAACATGCACGGCATCACCCTTCGTACTTTTACTCTCTTACCTCAGATATAATTAATAGAATCGGAATGGAATGGTACATCGTGCGGCACGACATCACCCCTCATGCTTTGCTCTCTTTCCTCACAATAAACAAACAATGCACGACATCACCCTTCGTACTTTACACTCTTTCCTCACAATGAACAAACAATGCACGACATCACCCTTCATGCTTTAACACTCTTCCTCACCCAAACAAAAATCACTAGCAAGGGCAAGGGAATAAACAAAATTATAATAGAAATCCCGAAAAAAGAACACGATTAAACAATTAAATCCTGGCAAGGGTACAACATCAATAATCTCAATGTCCCGGCAAGGGAAAATAATCAATAATCAAAAATATCTCGACAACGGAACAATTTAGATACTCTTTCTTTTTATTTCACTTTTATTTCATATCTCACTTTACCACTTGAGCCAATGCTCCAAAGGGTTCAATCCTTACATATACTTTTACAATTGTAATATAACCTGAGCCAATGCTCCTCGATGTTCATAGGTCACAATTTCCTTTCCCAAGCTTTTCGCAACAAATAGGAATCATCACCAATGCAAGAGAAACACAACGAAATCAAGATATTCACAATTTAAGGACTTACGGTCATGCTAGACACCAACGTATAGATACTTGTCACCATGCCTATATGTCATACTCGACAATTACCACATAGTAAAGAGGACTCAACTCCTAATCCCTCAGGCTAAGGTTAGACCAAACACTTACCTCAAACTTCCACGACCGAATCAATCCTCAATAACTGCCTTTCATTTCGAATTCGGCTCCAATTAAATTGTATCTATACATAAAACGACTTCAATACAGCAATAAATGCTAAATAATATGAACCCAATGCCTAATTATAGATTTTCCATCATTTTCCCCAAAACTCAAAAATCGAACCAGGGCCCGCTTGGTCAAAACACGAGGTTCGGACCAAAATCAAATCACCCATTCACCCACAAGCCCGAATATATAATTTGTTTTAAAATTCGATCCCAAAACAAGGTCTAAATCAAGGAAAATCAAAAAGCCCTAACTCTACCCAAATCCCTTATTTTCTACCATTAAAACCATAAGATTATTGATAAAAGTTGATGAAAACATTGTATAATTGAAAGAAATCAGTTAATAAGAGCTTACTTGTGATTTGAGAAGAAAACCTCTTGAGAAAATCGCTCTAGTCTTCTAATTTTTGAGAAAGCTTGAAAGAAAATCACTGAAGTTATGTTTTTAAAAAGACTCACTGCCCGACCTCTGCATCTGCGCTTTAGGGGTCGCATCTGCACCACCGCATGTATGGAAAAGTGGGTGCTTCTGCGGAAATGGCTAGGCCACGTTGGGGCTGCACCTGCGAAAAATGTCCCGCTTCTGCGGAATCGCATCTGCAAAAAAATATCTGCATCTGTGACCCACTGTGCGCACCTACATGTCTACATCTATGGCCAAAGGACCGCAGGTGCGGTAACACTAGAACCGGTGCAACAACAGTGTTTCTGCAATTTTTTGTTAAGTCTAAACCTTCCGAAACACATCCGAAACACACCCGAGCCCTCGGGGCTCGTAACCAAACACCTGAACCAACTCAGTAACATCATAAAAACTTATCCGTGCGATAAAATTGCTTAAATAAACTCAAAAACAATTAATCAAACCTCAAAAATCAAGAATTTTTTCAAAACGTCATCAAGTTTCATATTTAGAACTTTAAGTCCGAAACAAGTCAAACGACGTCCGATTTTAACCAAACTTTACAGGAAGGACTTAAAACATATATAAGACCTAAACTGGGTGCCAGAACCAAAATACGGGCCCGATACAATTTCTTTCTAATCAAATATAATTTCAATTTTCTGTAATAATTTTAGGAAAACAATTTCTTTTAAACATTTATTTCCCTGGCTCGGGACCTCAGAATTCGATTTCGGGCATACGCCCAAGTTCCATATTTCCTACGGACATTCCGGGACCTTCAAATCATGGGTCCAGATTCGTTTACGCAAAATGTTGACCAAAGTCAAATTTATTCATTTTAACATCAAAACTTAGCATTTTTCATGGAATTTCATATTTAAGCTTTCTAGATACACGCCCGGACTACACACGCAAATTGAGATAACTCTAAATGAGGTTTTTAATGCCTTGGAAGCACAAAATTAATTAAAAACAGGTGATGACCCCTTTTGGGTCGTCACAGTATATGAGCTAGGGATCTCTCGGTATGCCGAGGATATCTTTGTATCCTCAATATACGTGCTGGGGATCTCTTGGTATCCCGAGGATTTCTTGGTATCCCGAGGATTTCTTGGTATCCTCAATATATGTGCTGGGGATCTCATGGTATCTCGAGCCAATAATATGAACAATAGCACCCCTGCAAGGAAATCAATAATATGAACAAATAACATCCCGACAAGGGAATAAACAATATAAACAATACACTCCGGCAAGGGAAATCAACAATATAAACAATAAATCCTAGCAAAGGAAATCAACAATATAAACAATACATCCCGACAAGGGAATCAACAACAATCCAAAAATCCAATCACAAGGAAGTCCCACCGCCAAGAGTATGATTACATAGCAACAAGAGAATTATGGAGAAACTAAGAAGTGCAATAACCTTAACAAAACAAAAAAAGAATAGCTAATTCAATTAATGCAATTAAGGCCAAGTAGCAGGTAAGAGTCAGAGGAAAGCTAATAACATCGTATGTTGTATTCAGGGTGTTGAGTCCCTCAGATTACATGGTTGAGTCCTCGGGAAAGGCGTTGAGAGAAGATTACATCCTTAAGTATGTGAGGGTCCCTTCCGAACCATAGATAGCCCTCTAGAACATATGTGTTTGTCTTTACTTCAGGGAGTCACCCATGCTGGGGCGTCACTTTGATTTTGCTTGGAGCTTTTGACAAATGTGAAACAGCCTTGCAGAGGACCCTTTGTACTCCGCATAAGATAAGCAACTTTGGATCGTCGGGTTCTTACCTTGAAGGTGTGGGTAGTGCCTTTAGGCTCTGTGGGGGTCTTTTAAGAGGAGGCTTGCTGATTTCTTTCGGGACTTTGCAGTGATGGGGCTGCGGAGCTGATTATAGCCCCGGTTCTGGGGATGATGCCGAGGGTTGACTTTCGAATTTGTCAGTGTTTTTAAATAGAATGTGAGTCTGCCTACACCTGCTTTAGGGGGAAGTCAGAGGCTGCTACCAATAGTCATTTGCTTGGGGAAGGTGCATATCGGACTTCGGGGGAGTTATCCCACCCGGTTTTGGCCGCTAACATTGCTCCTCCAAAAACTTCTGCCACCTGTTTAGAGGGATAAGGAGATATCTTGTAGGTATGTATTTCGCGCTTTCCTTCTTGTACCTAAAACTTCCTTTTGTAGGCTTGTGATGGCCTTAGATTTGGGCTAGTTCTTTTAGGACCCGAGCCTTGGATAATTTCGAGCCTGACCTGCAAAAATTCTGTCGAGTGGAGCAGGTGTCATATAGTGCATGCTTTGTCGCTTTCTACCCTTAGGGCTGGTTTTTCTTCTTTTTGCTACACTAGTTGTAGTAAACAACGAAGGTGTTGGAGTGCCTTAAGGGCGATACCATCCATGCCATAATTACTTGCGGAGAGCTAGGATCCCTGCCTCTGAGGTTTAACTCAATTGGACCCATGATAATGCCACAGTTTAGGTGGATATGATCGAGACACTTAAGTTTGAACTCTCAAAGGTCAGGGCCGAGATAATCGATGCGCAGGCAAAAGCGACATTAAGCCGAACCAGGGCTGATCGCGAATGGAGATTTGCATAAAGGAAGCTGCTGACACTCAATCCGAGTTGACGCGAGCCCTCAATCGCGAGAAGAGGATCGAAGAATATGTTCACTGCCGATCCTGGACAGATGTATTCGAGGAAGCTATAGCAAGGGCCTCAATCTTTCGGAGGAGTTGGCCCAAGAAAGGGTGGATTAGGTCAATGCTTGGCCACTCCTTGTGGACATTGCAGAGGGCGATCTTGACGAGCTGTAACCCTTTGGCACAAAATAGAGGTTCCATCATTTTGTAACCTTGCTTTCGGCGTGCAGGGCGTGCCTGTAGGTGGGAATATTTTTTCGCATGTAATATAAGAAGATTTTTAAGGCTTTATTCCTTTTTTACCTTTTTTCTGTCGCTGCTCCCGATCGTGTAGACCGGTTTTGGAACTAGTCCCCAAGTTGCATGACGGCTCAAGCTTTGATTGGTCCTCCGACTCCTACCTTCCTTCATTGTCCAGGAGTGGGATTGGTGACCTTTATGCTCTTAGGCCGAAGCAATTTTACGGGTGTGCGGCCCAGGGATTTGCCTTGATTGTAGATAGCGTTGTTTGGGCTGTCCCTTTAGGCATATTTGTTGCTGAATTATTCTCGGGTTCAGTCTCCGGGTATCTCGAGATACATTAGAAGGAGTGGATAAGCCGAAATAGCCTTTAACTAGGTGGCCCAGTGGTTGAAGGGTAACTATAGAGATGGTTTTTCGTGGCCTACGTAGAGTAGTATTCCGATTAGGCCGTGGCAGGGGGCTCTTTTTCCGAAAAGAATTGGCTCGGGCCAAGAGGAAAATTGCAGAGCTTGGTTGTCGTTCGCTGAGGCCGTAGAAGGTAAGATTCGACAAGCTATACTTTTTTCGGTGAGTGGCATAGACTTGACCATTTTATTTTTGATATGGTCATGGGGTGCCTGCAGATGGAGAGGGCGCCCTTCGTGCATGATATATATATATATATACACGAGAAAGGGTTTGGAGTTTTGTCTCTTTGATACCTTTATTATTTTTGACCGGGAGGGGCAAATGATAGCGGCTTATTCTGTTGTAAGGGCCAAGCTGAAGTGGGCCCTTAATCGCGAAGATAGTAGCAGGGAAAATGAGAGATGCAGATCCCGGAGGGGGACCCTTGAAGAGATTCATGCCAGAGGCTTCGACCTCTCGGAAGAGATTAGACATGTCAAGGGAGCGGAGTTTGACGCCAAGTTTCTGATATCACACGATGAGGAGCAGGCCGATGGGCCATAGCGTATGATGCATGCCGAGATTGCACCTTGTTATTGACATGTAATAATGAGGAGGGGGGAATCTCGTAACTTGTAATTTCTTCATTTCTGCTTGTTGGAATTTTTTTCACTTGACCGATTTAATCCCGGAGTAGCATTTAGGCTTATATTTTTTGACTACCTTCAGGTTTAGTCTCTAAGTTAGGATCTGACTCAAGCTTATCTTACCCTCGAGCTCGTTCAGGCTAGCAATAATGGTTTTTATTTTCTGCCCTTGGGTGCTTGGCGATTTTCCGGGTCCAGTCTCCGAGTCGTGTTGCGATTCGAGCTGTAATTGTCCCTTTGATCTTTTTGGCAGCTCCAGTTGTAGATAGTGGCATAGATTTCATGTCCTAGGGAGTATTATTATATTTGGGTCCAGTCTCTGAGTCGCATTACGACTCGAGTTGTAATCAACCCTTAAATCTCATTTGAGCTCTCGGCCAGCGATAATGGCCTTTTTGTTGCTTGGTCATTGAGACCTTTTAGTATGAGGCCTGAAGGATTTGTTTTCTTAATTATTTTGGACCTGTTCTCCAAATCTGGTTATGATTCGAGCTCACTTTAATCCTCAAGTTTCAATTTTCAAGCTGGCGACAATGGCTCTTACGTTGTATGGTCGTAGAGACCTTTTGATGTGAGGCCCAGAGGCTTGCTTAGCTGACGACAATGGCACTTATGTTGTATGGTCGTAGAGACCTTTTGATGCGAGGCTTGGAGGCTTTTTATAGGCTTTGTTTCTTCTCTTTAAGGTCTTATTGAGTATTTTTCCTGACCTGTCATCGGTTCTGAAAGAACCTCGATTTCAAGTCGTAGTCGGTGATGTTTTGTGCACCTCGGAAGGTTCATAGCTCATAGGTCGAGTAGATCGATGCTTTTGCTATTTTGGAGCTGACATGGTCGGGACTCATTTTTTGCCTGTTGAGGGAAGCCTGTGTTTAAGCAGTTCTTTCCGAAGTAGATTTGGAGGATTTCTTAGCGACAGTCGAGCGTCCCCAAGTCATATTTTTTGGGCTGTAACAGCCATTTTGATCGGAGTCATGTGCGTTTGGCCGAGGCCATTTTTTATCCCGAGAACCAATTTTAAGCGTCTACACCGAGGTTATGCTCTTTAGGGATTCGTACAAATACAACGTATAGCCTAAGATACGAGATTTTTCATGCCTATTGATGTCTTAGAGTTTGCCATGCCTGTTGGGTTCTTATAGTGTATGGAGAATAGATCTGGTTTTTCCGAGGCTGCCCATTAGGGTCATACAATTTTGGATTTTCCAGTGTGTGGAGATTGGTGGAGATTGAGACATTGAGTTGTTTAAGCCTGAAGATCGCTTCTCGTGAGCTCGGAGTTGCACCAGGAGGGCTTGGTAAGCCCGGCATTTTGACCCTGGGGTCATCGGGATGCCGGGCTTCTTAAGTCTCCGAGTATCTCGGGACGTATTTCATGAAGATGCCTCTATCGAGAGTGTGCTGCGATTTGTTTCTTTTTGGAGAGAAAGGCGTTGGAGATATACTCTGATCCATTGATACGATATACGTGCTATCGCGCTGAATCTACCAGCTCTTATGCCAAGTCGGGTTGTTTTGCTGATTTTCATGTTGCTTTATTCTTGATTAGGAGCCTTTCTCTTTTCTCATAAAAGAATGAGGGTACTTTCGATTTCTTGATATAATAATACATGTTCTCATTTTATTGAGGTTTGGCTATATTGACCGTTTTCGCCTTGTACATCATTCCCCCGTAGGGATCTTTGTTCGGCGTTCCCATGAGTTTGGTGGATTTCAGGAGGAATGCTCCTAGCTGCTTTGAAAGTTGGTCGTAATGTGATTCTGTAGAGTTTCACTCCTGGTAGCTTCGCAGGTGTTGCCTCATTAAAAACCTTGCCGGTAAAAACCCTTTCTTCTTTTTGGGATAAAAGACTCGGTCCGCGGAAAAGAGTGCAATAGGCGTACCTTTTTTGGGAGGTCTCGAGGTCTTCGGACAGTGCTAGTGTCTTGATATCTTTGGTCAAGTTCCTGCACAAGGGTTAATTTCTATCTTGAAAATAAAATAAGAGAAACGGCAGTACCTTGGGACGGGATACGTAGGCGGTGCTCCAGAGCTGACTTGTTTTGATTGCCCGAGGTGATGTGGGTTTCTATTTTTGCATTTTGTCAAACCTGACCGGTGTTCATACATAATTTTCCCATGGCCTTATTCGGAGGCGGAGGTACGGGGGCCGAGAGTGCGTCGTGTATCGCAAACATTTCTCTTGCCGCGTGCTGCTCTCTTGAACAATTTTGATTTCATCCTTTGTCGGGAATTTTATCATGTGGTGGCGAGTGGATGGTACTGCACTCATGCAATGTATCCATGGTTGTCCGAACAAGGCATTGTATCTCATGTCTCCCTTAATGACATAGAACTTGGTGTTTTGGGTTGTGCTAGCCACGGTGATGGGTATGACGATTTCCCCTTTCGTTGTTTCGCTCGCCATGTTGAACCCGTTGAGGACTTGTGTGGCGGGTACAATTTGTTCATTCAAACCGAGCTGTTCTACCACCCTTGACCTAATAATATTGGTCGAGCTACCTAGATCTATGAGTGCACGTTTTATCTAGAAAGAATTTACAAAAAAGGAAATTACTAGGGCATCGTTACGGGGTCAAGATAAGGCATCTATGTCTTGTTCACTGAAGGAAAGGGTGTCCTCGAGGATATATCCCTGAGTCCGTTTCTCCCTGGGGATGGATAATTTTGTTTTCCTCATCATGGTTTCCTGCGGGGTATCGGCGCCCCCATGATCATGTGAATGATGTGTTGTGGTTTGTTTACTTTGTTCTTCATGACTGCCTCCCTATCTCGAAACTAATTTTTGGCCTGATCGCTAAGAAATTCCCGAAGGTGCCCTTTGTTGAGTAGTCGAGCAACTTCATCTTGTAGTTGATAGCAATCCTCGATCCGGTGGCCATGTGTGTTGTGGAACTCGCATGTCAAGTTGTAATTTCTCTGCGAAGGGTCCGACTGCACTAGTCTAGGCCATTTTGCATCCCGAATTTTGCTAATATTGAACACGATGTCTGATACATCGATACTGAAGTTGTATTCCAACAAGTGTGGTGTGTTGACTGGTGCCATATTTCGGTCAAATCTGGTCCTGTTGATGATCCCCCGAGGATCCTATCCTCGATCCATCCTCCTATCGTTGCGGGGCAGGTTTCGCCTTGGAGCATTCCTCTTGTCTTTAAGGTACGATTGATACCATTCTTTGCTTGTCTTCGTCTCTTTTGCCAAGCGTATATTTGGGTATACTAAGCCTGACGGGGCCCCCAACTGGTCATACTCTGACCTGATCTTCAATTTGTACAAATTGTGGATGTCTGACTAGGTCACAGCCGGGTATTCGATCAGATTTTGTTTCAGCTGTTTTGAAGTCATGAAGCTCTGTTCGTTCAAGCCTTGGGTGAAGGCCTGCACCGCCCAATCGTCGGAGACTGGTGGTAGCTCCATTCGCTCAATCTAGAATCGAGACTCGAATTCCCGCAGCATCTCATTTTCTCTCTACATGATTTTTAAAACATCATACTTCCTTGTCACTACTTTAATGGCTCAGGCGCGTGCTTTTAAAAAAGAGTCCGCTAACATGACGAACGAATCCATGGAGTCGGGGGGCAAGGTTATGGTACCACATCGTGGCCCCCTTTGAAAGTGTTTCTCCGAATTTTTTCAGTAGTACGGATCCAATCTCGTCGCTTTTTATGTCCTTACCCTTTACTGCATAGGTATACGCAGTGACGTGTTCGTTAGGGTCAGAGGTGCCATTGTACTTAGGGAGTTCCGGCATTCTGAACTTCTTCAGGATAGGTTTCGGTGCTGCTTCTTCGGGGAATGGCCTTTGAATGAATTTCTTCGAATAAGGACTGGAGGAGCGCCCGGGATCTGATCAACCCTAGAGTTACAGGTCTCGACCCTTATCGTTGGCTGAAATCATTTTTTGCCCCGATTCGATCCTTTTGGTGAGGTCTTCGTGCATTTTTACTATGGCGGGGTCAGCCACTGACCCGTTGTTGCTTGATCTTTCTACTCGTTTGGTGGGGGGAGCTGTATCCAGTGTCGTTGTACTGGGGGTTCTTGGATGGCTTTGCAGCTGAGCGATGGCTAGTTGCTGTGCCTGCAACATTTCAAAGATAACATGAAGACTAAATTCCTGTTATTCCCGGGCTAGGGTCTTTTGTGCTTCCCGTTGGTCGCTGCGTCATACATTCCTGTTGGTGTGAGACGTTTCATCCACTTGCTGAGCGTCCTGTGAATCTGCATCCACTAGGATTGGTCCAGGAACGCCGTCAGGATTCTATAGAGGTGCTTCGGCGGCCAGGACGGACACACCGTTTTCCCCATGGTCTTCGAGGTTGTTGTTCTCAAAACTGTTTATTGTGATGGACATTTTGACCTGCAATCAAAGAGTTCTCGAGCTAGAAAAAGTGTGAAAGATATCGTGCGTTCGAGTGAGGAAACTAACAAGAGAATAATCACTATTATTTTTAGCCCCACGGTGGGCGCCAAACTGTTTACAGTGCAAATGGTAATTTATTCCCGAGTTAGTTTTGAGGGTGGTTAGTGCCAAAGCATGAAGTAAAATGGTAGAGATAGAGTTAATCAAAGCAGTAATCGAACCAGCGAGGGGACGTTTCCCTTGTGCGAAGCAAGCCAGTAGGTACCTCGGAGCCGGGCCTCAAGCCTATCTCGGGCTTATAGAGGGTAATCGGGAAGGGGATAACAAGTAAAGATATATATAAGCAAGGGTTTATACTATCAATCTCGAGCTAAATAATGAGGAACAAACGAAGAAACAATAAAGTGCTAGGGCGATCTCGGGATATGCTTATTTGACAAACCAAGAGAATAGCCATCAATCGATATGACTTAGAACCAGAGAGAGATTTAGAGAAAGAGGGAGAGAGAATATTATTGCTTACTTTGTAAGACGATTGGAGATATGCTACAAGGTGTTGGTGACCCTTCTTTTATATAAAAAAGGGCGTCCAAACTTAATGCGGAATACATAGTACAATAAAAGAATGCGATGTGACAACCCTTTTTTCTTATATCATAAAAGGACTGGCATCGAGTCTTTTAGACAAGTCTCGTGGACCCGGGATACATCTCTGGGGGGATATCTTCGCCCATCAGGGTCTTGGCCGATGCCCGATCTAGGCAAGGCATTGGTAGTTCTCGAGGCAAGCAATCGAACCGAGATCCCGTGCCTTCGGGATTTATTCTTTGAAGCATTTTGTCAAGGGAAAATCGGCCTCCGAATTTCCCCACACACAAATGTGAACAATAACACTCCGGCAAGGAAATCAAAAATATGAACAATAACATTCCGGCAAGGGAATCAACAATATAAATAATACATCCCGACAAGGGAAATCAATAATATAAAAAATTTATCCTGGCAAGGGAATCAACAACAATCCAACAATCTAATCACAAAGAAGTCCCACCACCAAGAGTATGATTACATAGAAACAAGAGAATTACAGAGAAATTAAGAAGCGTAATAACCTTAACAAAACAACAAAAGAACAACTAATTCAATTAAGGAAATTAAGGCCAAGTAGCAGGTAAGAGTTAGAGGAAAGCTAACACATCGTATGGAGCATATTGTCATGACCCCGGTTCGCCCTCCGTGAACTATCATGACGGCACCTAGTCTATATAACTTGGGAAGCCTAAATTGGGGAAAAGAAACCAAAATTTGCGAAAGTAATCAACTTAAAACAAAAATAAGGAAAATAAACATTGAGTAAATGTGCTGCTCGGCATACACCATAATAGATTCTCAAAACCATTACATAAATCCAAGACCCGGAAACCCATGAATCCCAAGCTAAGAAATACTACACAGCTCTAACTCCAGAATGTCTAACAAGAACTGAAATATAGAAGGGATAATACTAACAGTAGGAATAGAAAGAGACTCCTTGGTTTGCGGACGTGTTAGATATACCTCGAAGTCGCTATAGCAGTCACCTTGCCACAGGGGTGGTAGGACTGAGTCGAAGTACCTGGATCTGCACATGAAAAAAACATGCGCAGGAAGGGCATGAGTACACCACAGTGGTACTCAGTAAGTTCCAAGCCTAACCTCGGTTGGGTAGTGACGAGGAAGGTCAGGGCCCTACTGAGGTGAAATAAGATACATGTTTAACAGTGTCAAATAATAGTGTAATTAAATAAGACATGATATAAAGGACAACAACAACTATTACAAAGGCAAGTAAAACACAGTAAAAGAACATAACTCAGCTCCGACATAACAACCGGGGATCTCCCAGGATACCGTCCTATAGTCCCCAAATATAAATATCATATCCAGTGGATCTCCCGAGTTCAGTCCCATAGTCCAACTCATAAATGTGCAGGGGAATCTCCCGAAATGCAATTCCGTAGTCCCAAAGTAAACATATAGGGGAGCTCTCAGGATACCGTCCCGTAGACCCAAAATAAAGTGCAGGGGGAATTCCCAGAATACCGTTTCATAGTCCTAAAATATATACACAACATCAACAAGAATTCAATCCAATCAATATCATATCAAAGTGAAGCAGGTAATCCTAACCTAGCATAATTCACATAGTACAATTATGGCAGTTAAGATAGATAGAGCAATTCATTCAAGTAGACATGTTTCTATAAGCTACAACAGGTTTAATGTCCAAACAGTGTAAGCAAGGAAAGGATGAACACAATTCAAGGCTATTTTTAAAGAAAATAGGATTTTCCAACAATCAGCACAAGTACGCGCTCGTCACCTCTCGTACGAGGCATTTCAATTACCACAATATCATTCATAAGGTCACACAAGGTTAGACAAACCACTTACCTCGAATAAAGCTCAAATCAACCTGAAACCATGCTTTTGCCACGAGTATCTCCGACTCCAAATGGCTCAAATCTATTAAATTCATTTGCATAATGTAAATAAAACTTCAAGTAACTAATTCTATAATTAAATTCTAAGTTAATGCACAAAATTAGGTAAAATGATCAAAATGCCCCTCGGCCCACGTCTCAGAATTGGGTATAATTTACTTTTTCGGAATCCTCACACTCACACGAGTCTATTCATATAAGAATCTCTCAAATCGGATGTAAAAAACCCCATATCTTGGCCTAATAACTTTTCCCTAAATTTCTACCAAAATGTCAAAATTAAAGGATGAATTTAAGTGAAGATTCATGAAATTTTATCTAAACCGAGTAAGAATCATTTACCCAAGTCGCCCAGGTGAAAATTCCTTCAAAAATCATGATCTCCCGAGCTCCCAAGTCCAAAATATGAGGTATGGTCTAAACCCTCGATTTTGGGTTTTAAATTCTGCCCAGGTATCTTGTACATCACGATCGCGAAAGAAGGCCTGTGATCCTGAAAAGTAATAATGAAGAGCTTATGAAATGGCCTATGCGAATGCGACAGAATGCTCGCGATAATGTAAGAGGAAAAGGTGGGCTTACGCGATCGCGGTTGAAACCATGCGAACACGAAGGGAAAAGGGAATACTAAGCCACCGGCTCATGCTTCTTGTATGCGAACGCGAAAGGGAAAATGCGAACGCAGAGAAGGAAGGGGCAGCACTATGTGATCACGTTCAAAGTCATGCGATATTCTACGCGAACGCGAAGGAAGGAACGCGAACGCGATGAAGGAAACTAGATACCAGATTTTCTGCAATTCAACAAGTTCCAAAAATGATCCGTTGAGCATCCAAAACACACGCGAGGCCCACGGGACCTCAACCAAACCTGCCAACCAATACTAAAACATCACAAAAACTTGTTCCAACCTTCAGAATGCTAAAAATAACATCAAAACACCTATTTTTTTTATCGGATTTAACCTTAAGAATTTCAAAAACTCTAAGAACACATTTTCGATCAAACATTCTATCAAACTTCATCTGAATGACCTGAAACTTTGCAAACACATCCCAAATAACATAACGGAACTACTGCGACTCTCGGAATTCCATTCCGACCGTCGAATCAAAATCTCACTATCGAATCGGAAACTTCCAAATTCGGCATTTCAAGCCTAAACTAGCTACAGACCTCCAAAACATAATCCGAACACGCTCTTAACCCCAAAATCACCCAACGGAGCTAATGGAACCATCCGATTTCCATTCTGATGCCGTCTTCACACTATCCTGACTACGGTCAATTTTCTAACACTTAAGCTCTCATTTAGGGACTAAGTGTCCCAAAACTCTCCGAAACTCAAAACCGAACATCCCAGCAAATCAAAATAGAGAAAATAAAACTTGGGGAAAATATTTAATAGGGGATCGGGGCGTAAATTCCAAAAATAATCTGCTGAGTCGTTACATCACTTAAACATTCGTTCGTCCTCGAACGAGCACAATGACATACCTGAAGTAGTGAAAAGATAAGGGTACTGGCTGCGCATATCCTGCTCGATTTCCAAGGTCACCTCCTCAACTGGCTGAACCCGCCATTGAACGTTCACATATGCAATGTTCTTTGACCTCAACTTCCTGACCTGCCTGTCCAATATTGCAAGTGGCTCCTCATCATAAGATAGATCCTTCTCTAATTGGACTGGGCTAAAATCCAACACGTGGGACGGATCACCGTGATACCTCTGGAGCATAGAGACATGAAATACCGGATGATCTCCTGCCAAGCTAGGAGGTAAGGAAAGCTCGTAAACAACCTCCCCAACGCGCCTGTCTCAAATGAGCCAATAAACCTCGGACATAATTTCCCCTTCGTCCCAAACCCCATAACGCCCTTCATAGGCGAAACTCGAAGCAAAACCCGCTCTCCAACCATATAGGAAACATCACGAACCTTCCGATCCACGTAACTCTTCTGTCTGGACTGGGCTGTACGGAGTGTATCCTAAATCACCTTGACTCTCTCCAAAGCATCCTAGACCAAATTTGTGCCCAATAATCTGGCCTCACCTGGATCGAACCAACCCACCGGAGATCTACATCGCCTACCATATAAGGCCTCATACGATGCCATCTGAATGCTAGACTAATAGTTGTTGTTGTAGGCAAACTCTGCCAATGGAAAGAACTTATCCCAAGATGCTCCAAGCTCAATCACACACGCATAGAGCATATCCTCAAGAATCTGAATAATGCGCTCGGATTACCCGTCCGTTTGAGGGTGAAATGATGTGCTCAACTCCACCCGAGTACCCAACTCCTGTTGTACGGCTCTTCAGAACCGCAATGTAAACTGAGTACCTCTGTCTGAAATGATGGAAACTGGAATACCATGCAGACGAAGAATCTCCCGAATTTAAATCTTCGACAACCGCTCTGAGGAATAGGTAGTACACACAGGGGTGAAATACGCGGACTTGGTTAACCGATCCACAGTAACCCAAATGGCATAAAACTTTCTCAAAATCCGTGGGAGTCCAGATACGAAGTCTATGGTGATCCGCTCCCACTTCCACTCCGGAATCTCTATCTGCTGAAGCAATCCACCCGGTCTTTGGTGCTCACCCTTCACCTGCTGACAATTAAGGCATCGAGCTACAAACCCAACTATATCCTTCTTCATCCGCCTCCACCAGTAGTGCTGCCTCAAATCCTGATATATCTTCGTGACACCCGGATGAATGGAATACCGCAAACTATGGGCCTCTTCTAGAATCAACTCCCGAAGCCCATCGACATTTGGTACACAAACTTGACCCTGCATCCTCAACACTCCGTCATCACCAATAGTCACATCTCGAGCATCTCTATGCAACACTTTGTCCTTGAGGACAAGCAAATGAGGGTCATCAAACTGATGCTCCCGGATATGATCAAACAAGGAAGACCGAGAGACCACACAAGCTAGAACCCGGCTGGGCTCCAAAAGAACCAATCTCACAAACTGGCTAGCTAGGTCCTGAACATCTATCGCCATAGGCCTCTCTGTCCAGCGGCACAAGGAATTGGCCACCATATTGGCCTAGCCCGTGTGATACAATATAGTGATATCATAATCCTTCAGCAACTCTAGCTATCTCCTTTGACTCAAATTAAGATCATTTTTCTTGAACAGATGCTGCAAACTCCGGTGATCAGTATATATCTCATAAGGCACACCATAAAAGTAATGACGCTAGATCTTCAAGGCATGAACTATGGCAGCAAACTCAAGATCATGGACAACATAATTCTTCTTATGTATCTTCAAACTGTCTGGACACGTAGGCAATCACCCTACTATCCTGCACCAATACCACTCTAAGGAAAACTCTCGAGGCATCACAATAGATAGTATAAGACCCCGAAATAGTAGGCAATATAAAAAATGGGGCTACAGTCAACGCTGTCTTGAGCTTCTGAAAGCTCTCCTTGCACTCCTCCATCCACAGGAACGGAGCACCCTTATACGTCAGTCTGGTCATAGGTGCTGCAATATATGAAAACCCCTAAACAAATCGACGGTAATAACCCGCCAAGCCAAGAAACTATGGATCTCTATAGCTGAGGATGGTCTGGGCCAACTCTGCACGACTTCCACTTTCTTCGAATCCACCTGAATACCCTCTCTTGAGAACATATGACCCAAGAACGCCACAAAATCCAACCAAAACTCAAATTTTGAGAACTTTACATACAAATGCTTCTCTCTCAAGGTCTAGAGTACTGTCCTCAGGTGATGCTCATTCTCTCCCCGACTCCGGGAATACACTAGAATGTCATTAATAAAAATGAACATAAACAAATCAAGATATGGCCAAAAAATACTATGCATCAGATGCATGAAGGCTGTTAGGAATTAGTCAGCCTAAAAGACATAACAAGGAACCCGTAATGACCATACCGAGTCTTGAAGGCAGTCTTCAGGATATTTGGCTCCCGAATCTTCAACTGATGATAGCCTGAATGCAAGTCAATCTTAGAAAATACACAGGTACCTGCAACAGGTCGAACAGGTCATCAATACGAGAAAAAGAATAGCGGTTCTTCACTGTGATCTTATTCAACTGGTGGTAATTAATACACATACGCATAGAACCATCCTTCTTCTTCACAAATAACATAGGATCACCCCAAGGTGATACATTAGGCCAAATGAAACCCTTATCAAGTAATTCCTACTATTGCTCCTTTAACTCTTTCAACTCAAGAGGAGCCATACGGTACGGAGGGATAGAAATGGGCTAATTGCCTGGCAACAAATCAATGCCAAAATCAATGTCTCTATCAGGTGGCATGCCCGGAAGATCAACTAAAAACACATCAGGGAAATCCTGTACTACTAGGATTGAATCAATAGAAGGAGTATCTATACTGGTATCTCTCACATAAGCTAAGTACGTATCACAACCTTTCCCAACCATACGCTGAGCCTCAAGGAAAGAAATAACTCTATTGGGAGTGTGACCTAAGGCACCCCTCCACTTGATACGCGGTAACCTAGCATGGCCAGTGTCACGATTTTGGCGTAATAATCAAGAATAGCATATTGGGGCGACAAACAGTCCATGCCCAAGATATTATCAAAATCAACCATACTGAGTAATAATAAGTCGGCTCTGGTCTCAAGACCACCAAGAATAACCAAACATGACCGGTAAATGTGGCATACAATAAGAGAATCTCCCACATGAGTAGAAACACAAACTGGGGATCTCAAAGAATCCTGAGGTACACCCACATGCAGAGCGAAATAAGAAGACACATAAGAATAATAGAGCTTGGATAGAATAGAACCGATGCATCTGTGTGACAGACCAAGATAGTACCTTGATGATAGAATCAGAGGCGGCAACCTCAGTACAACTTGGAAGAGCATAATATCTGGCTTGGCCTCCCCCTCGAGGGTGACCTCTACCTCCCCGACCTCCACCTCTAGCTGGCTGGGCTGGTAGGGTAGCAACTGGTGCTGGGATCATAGATTGAGAGCTCTGTGGGGCCTACTGTGGCTGAGGAGTCAGCGAAGGTGCACCCCTTCCGAGTCCGGGGCAATCCCTCACCATATGGCATGTGTCACCACACTCAAAATAAGCTCTAGGAGGACGTGGCAGCTATGACTGGCTTGGGCCAGGTCTGCTGGACGGACCATTGGAAGCACCCCGTGCAGGAGGCACACTAGAGACTAGAGGCGCATAATAAGGCTCCTAAGGCCTAGGTGGAGTTGGAATACCACTGGCTGCTAGAAGAGCTGAATGAACATGGCGACTCATATGACCTTTACCATGATGACCTACAGCTGGGGCACGGGCACCAGAATAATGGCTCGACTCTCGAGACCTCTTGGCCTCCCTCTCCTCTCTGTCCCTAGCATGTATACCCTCAATACTCCTAGAAATGCTCACCACCTGTAGATAAGATATATCCATCTCTAATTCAAGAACTATGCTAGATCTGATGCTGGGAATAAGTACCTCAATGAACCAGCGAACCTTCTCGCGAACCGTAGAAACCAAAGCTAGCACATGCCTAGCTAAGTCAACATAACGGATAACATACTCTGAGACAGTCATAGTACCCTGGCACAAATGCTCAAAATCCGTGCACCAGGCATCCCTAAGGCTTTGGGAGACATACTCCCTTGTGCACATATCTGAGAACTGAGCCCAAGTCAGGCAAGCTGCCTCGTCTGGACTGTCTAACTCATAAGCACGCCACTACTGATTGGCGGCTCCTCAAAGCTAAAAGGTAGTGAAGGAAACCCTGCTCGATCCTGATATGCCCATAGTACGGAGTATATGGTAGCACTCCTCCAGAAATCCCAAGGCATCCTCTGATACTAACCCACTGAAATAGGAGGATCATATTTCTTAAACCTCTCAAGTCTCCACTCCTCATCCTCTGAAGCTGCTTCCCTATCCTCGAGCTGAACTGGTACTATGGGCGCTGTGAGCATGTGACTTTTGCCCTAAGCAAATTATTTCTAAAAATCCAAACAAAATAATTTTTGTTGAAATTTGTCGCATTTTTTTGTGTTAATTAGTTGCCTAATAATTCATATTAAAAATACAAAAAATATGCATATGCATTAGGATTTTTAATTCTATAATTTTAGTATTAATTCAATTTTTGAAACAAATTAAAGAAAAATAAAAAAATAGCATTTTTAGTGTTTCAATTGAAAACTACTATAAAATAGATATTAAATAAATTTTAGAATATAAACAATCAAATAAAATCAAAAAATAAATAAAATTGGAAAAGGAAAATAAAATACAAAAATACAAAAGGAAAATACAATACAAAGATAAATGTGAGTAAATACAAGATAAACAAATAAAAGAAAGATAAGGAAAATTGGGCTGTTAAGGGGCCCAATTAGATTTAAACCGGTCCAGCCCATTTGTCTCGTCCCACCCGGTCTAGTACCCCTATAATTGAAACGGCGATGTTTTGATTATTTTTAATCTCAGCCTTTGATCACTCCTAATCTAACGGTCGTGATTTCATCGCATAAAAATAAAACGACGCAGTATTGATGCCTGGTTAATCTGAGCCGTTCAAGTTTGTTTAATCTAACGGCTGTCGTTAATTAAAAACCTTTTCATATATCGAATACAAAACTAAAAAATCTAAAAACATTTTATATCTTCACCTTCATCCTTACCCTAGCCGCCCCATTTTCCCGGCGGGAAACGCCACCTACACCAAAAGCCTTCAACTTTACACCATAGAATCACCATAAGGCCCTGATTCTACCCCTCTCTTCTGTTTCTTTCAAATCACTCCCTATCTGCTCGAATACCCAAAGTTGTCTCGCCGGAACCCTAATTCCGGCGAACAACACATCACCCAACCTAGCCCAAAATCACACCGTAGCTTCTTTTGGATACCCTCTACCCAATTTTGAAAGCCTTGAGCCTCAAATCTGATTGGAATTGCTCGAATATAATTTTGAAGATTTTTCGGTGAGGCAAAGAATTTTACAAGACTCCCCTGTTTGTTCTTAAAGATTCTTGGTACCAGTAAATGGTCAAATGATTTAAAAGCTAAGTCTTTCTTCTTTCTCTTTTTCTGTTTCTTTGCATGTGTATGCTTTGTATGTTTTTAGTTGTCTACTGACTATTATTAGACTAATTAGGGTCTATCTTCTAATTTCTATTATATTTTAGATTTTAAAATTGGGTATTGTTAGATTTTAGATTCTGATTAATTTCGTTAAAGAAAACAAATTTGATATCAAATAGAAGTTAATTAGATATTGTTTGCAAAACTTCTTTAATTGTTCTTGTTTAATTGATAAGGATTGGTTATAGCTGTGGAATTTGATAATTGTTAGTTATATATCAGTGTTAATTAGTCTAATTACCTAAGTGATTTTGGATTAATTGATAGCAACTGACATATTTTGGTTAGTTGTTAGATTAGATTTGTTAATTAGTTTTAATAAGTAGGTTGTTATAATTGAATGTTTAATCCGGCAGCTCAGGGGCAAAAGGGTAAAAGGCAGTAGGGTATTTGGTAAATTCAAGTAATGTTCAGGGGTAATCTAGGGACATAAAAGGGGGTAAGAGTAATAAGCCTTAGGAAGTGGGGGTATTCTAGGTAGAGGAAAATGTCAATAAAGTAATTTTCGAAGTGAAGTAGGGGCAAATAAGGAAATACATTAAGATAGAATGTTCTAGATGGGGTAATTGGTGTGATTTTTCACAAATAAGGATAGTTAGTTGAATAAATAATAAAAGAATAAGGGTAAAACTGAAATAAAGAGGGACTAATTCATAAATTCTGAAATATGAATTTCCCTCCTTTTTTAAATCTATAAATAGGCTGTAATGGGCATCATTTGGGGGGGGGGGGGGGGGAAGAAATCTGAAATACTTCTTAAGTAATTTATGCTATTCTAAATCAAAATTCTCGATATTCTTCATTACAAAAAAAATTCAAAAACATCAAAAACAGTAGAAAGTTCAAAATTTCACTGTTTCATTGGTTTCAATTTGAAATCGAAGACTGTTTGTTGATTTTGTGTGGATCTGGTGGTCAAAAATACTGTTGAGTTTGTATTGAACTAAGTTGAAGGTTATTCCATTGATTTCTATCATTTGCTGTGGTAAATCTGGTGTTGCTGAAGCTGTGTTTTGGATTTGCTGTGCTGACTCTTTATTCTTACTATCCTAGAGAATTAATTCTTCTTCTTCTCTCATTTTTTACTCAGGTACACATCTACCTTCACTAATGTAATTTTGAGCTGTGTCACTGAAATGGAACATCTGCCTGCTGTATTGAAATTGTCAACAATATCATATGTCAATGCTGAATTTGATTAGATTAACATAGATATAACATTTAATATGGAATTTGTATTCAATAGGATTAGTTAGTTTTGTATTGGACTGTTAATTTGGACTGTATTTAGATTTTTGAGTAATTGGACTCTTATTAGTTGTAGATCAGTATGAAAATGTTAAGTCCTTGTGATTCTCTGTGATAGTGAAAGGTTGATAGAGTTAGATTTCCTTTGGTATAGCATGAAAAGAAAAAAAAAATTGAAAATAATTCGTTAATATTTTTTTTCGTTAATTTTGTTTTCCTTTATTAATAGCTTCAGTTGTTAAAATTAGAAATAGGAATAAAGTTCATGTGCTTAAAAAAAATCTGTTATCGTTTAGGTCAATTTGGGAACAGTGTTAATACATTTATTGTGAAATCCAATAGCTTAAGTTGCTGTTGTTTTAATTCACAGTTAATGTTTAGAAGTGTGATTTTTTTAAAAAAAAAAGGTAAATGAAATATTAATCAGGCCTTTGGATATACGAATTGCAAAAAAAAATTACTAAAAAATATAATAATACTGATGTTTTATTATTAATAGTTAAAAATGTATTCTCAATTAGATATTCTAATAATTGACCTGTTTATGAATATCTGTAAAACTCAATTAGTTTGAATTCAAGTTTCATTAATATTCTCATCTAAAAAAAACATAAGTTTGTTAAGTAATATACGAATCATTAATTGAAGTTAATCATTAGTGAAATTAGCCTGAAGTTGAGCTTGTTAAGTTGATTAATGGTAAAATAATCTTCTTGTTTTAAGCCATGCGAAAAATGAATGTCATTTATGTTAAATTTGGACAGTTCATAAGCCTTATTCTGGAACTGGGCCTCATTTTGAGCCCAAATCTTAGCAACCAGCAGACATAAGCCTGCCTGATAGGGCTGGAACTCGTTTGAGTGTAGAGACAGTTTAAGCCATAGCTTGGGCCTAAAAATGGCCTGGTTTAATGTTATAAGGACTTGACATCCCTTCTATGACCGCCTGTATTCTTATTTGGTCTTTTGGGCCTGTTATTTGGGTCAATCTGGAAATTTATCAAAAGCTCGATCTTTTTTTTTTTCGACTAATAATAGTTGATTATGAGATAAAAATAGAAAAATATAAATTTCATTAGGTTTGGCCTTTAATAATAAATGGGACGAGCCTCGCCGAACAAAATATATAATTGTGAGGCCCTCATTAATTACTTACTAAAATACTTAGTATTCGGGATAGGTCGTTTAGCGAATTTCACGGCCTTCCCAAAAGATGCAACACGTTAGCCGCTTTAGGCACGATTTTTAATAATATTACTTTCCTAATACGGGTGTGCATTTCATGCAACCCAAATCCAAATCCAAAAACGTCGAATAAGAATGTGTCGAGGATCCAGGTGCATTTCGTGTGACGTGATCCGAAAACATATTCTTAAACGACGTTCACTTTCTTAAATAAAATGATTTGACAAAAAGGCGGTAATTAATTCTAAAATTACACAAAATAGGATAACATGTATTAAAATCAATTTTAGCCAAATATAACAGTTGAGCGACCGTGCTAGAACCACGGAATTCGGGA
>MU759601.1:206782-230274 GCA_026770625.1 Nicotiana glauca | reverse complement strand
ATCTCTCTCTCTCTCTCTCTCTCTCTCTCTCTCTCTCTCTCTCTCTCTCTCTCTCTCTCTCTCTTTCTCTAAATTCCTCTCTGGTTTTAAGTCATATTCACTGATAGCTATTCTCTCGATTTGTCTATTATATGTCGAGATCGTCTTCAGCATTTTATTGTTTCTTAATCTGTTCTTAAGACATTTCGCTCAAACTTGATCATATAAAGCCTTATTTACTTGTATATTTATCTGTTATTCCCTTCCCAACTACCCTCGACAGGCCCGAGGTAGGCTCGAGGTCTGGCCCGAGGTATCTATTGGCTTGTCCTAAGCTCGGGAACGCCCTTACTACTTCGACTATCATTTTGACTAGATCGATCTTTGTTATTTTACTTCACATTTAGCACTAATCGCCCTTTCAAACTATCTCGGGAACAGATCACGTATTTTTAGAATCCCATTTATAAATTTAATTGTTGTTATCATTTTCACGGTAAACACTATTATCATTGTAAATGGGACGAATTTTCTGGCAAACTTACGCTATAATCTATTCAAAGCTTTATACATATTGTCTTCTTGCTTTTTGATTTCATTAGTTTTGTGCCCGGAAGCCCTGCTCCCAGAACTATTGTTTCTGATATTTCATCTTCGTCTCAAGGCTAAGTATCACATATTTATTCAATTCTCCAATTAGTTAAGGTTCAAATTAATTCACTTTTCTAGAAACCACATATAAATTCAACTGTATTATTTTACGGGTAAACAATTTGGCGCCTATCGTAGGGCTGATAAGTAGAAATTTTGACTACTTATTAGCGTCTTTTAGCTTTTATTTTAGTCTAAAAGTATTTAATTGTGTTCCCAAAACTGATGAAATGTGTGAAATTGCAGGAATGTTGTAAGTTGGAATCTGACTCAAAAAGGAGTAATCAAAACACAAGGCAACAAAAGGCAGATGAACTTGTAAATTGCAAACCGCAGAATTCCATCTGCAACCGCAAAAAATGAAGAAAAACCCAACTGGCTTCCTAGCAAAATGTGGTCCGCAAAGGAATTGTGAGGCCGCAATTGAAGAATTGGAAATCAACTTCATAGAGTGTGCAATTTTCCAAAGTCCAAGTCCCTCAAGATTGCGGACCGCACAAGAATTGTGCTTCCACAGAAGAAGTGCCTCGCGGCCGCAGAAAGAAAGATGCGAAGCACAAAAAAATAGATTGTGGCCTTGCGGCAGCCGAAAGAAAGATGCGAACTGCAAAAAAATAGATTGTGGCCACAGTGATAAATGTGCGGACCACGAAAACATTGCCTTGCAGCCGCAGTACGAAATTGTGCGGCTGTAGAATCCCAGCTCCTTCAAAATGAACACTTCTGTGGATTGCACATGGAATTATGAGGCCGCAAAACCTCCCGAAGAAAATTTTTGTCCGAAATTTCCTTCCCTATATAAATAGACGAGTTTCAATTAGGTCAACTTTTGACATCAACAACTACAGTAGCCATTTCTCTTTGCTTCTTTTAGTAGTTTTTCATACTTTGGGATATTTTAACATATATTTTATCATTTTGATTTTACAATATGAGTTTAATTAGCATCTAATCTTCAAATTCTTCAATTTCAGGCATAAGTAGATAGATTTTTACTAGGGTTGTGACCCAACCCTAGTGTGTAAATCTTATAGGTATTTAATTTAATATTTATTTATGGTTGGGTATTTATTATTAATCCTTGTTCATGCTTTAATTTGTGGAATTAGTGGCTGCAAACATTAGTTCATGCCTATTTAACTTAGTCTGTACTTGAGAAAAAGAGACTTAGTACATGAATATTTGGCTAAGAAGAAATTGGATCAATCGAGAGATTGATAATCCGAATTAAAGGGTTCAACCTAAAGATAATAATAACCTGATTTGAGCTTATATCAACCGTATTCTGCAATACCCTTTTGGATTTGAGAAAGCCAAATTGGGAAAAATCGCTCTCTGACTGAGAGGTGTTGAGTGGGTAATAGAGGGTTGGTAGCTATAATACACCCCGATCAACAAAACAAGCATTAAGGTTTATATCACATTAGGCACACACCTAGGTGATGGTCATAGCCCTGGGATTTTTACAAAACTTGAAAAATAACAAACACAATTTCTTAGTTTTATTTCTTGACTTTGCCATCTTAGTTTAAAATATACATAGAAACAACCCTAATTTGTGGAAGTGTAAATTGAGGTAGTTTAAACTCACATACTACAATATATACTCTGAACTCCCATATACAGCTCCTTGTGGAAATCGACCCCGACTCTTGTTGGGGCAATCGACTGTTTCATATCCTTAATTTGAGGTGTGAATTGGACGAGATCAATTTTTGGCGCCGTTACTGGGGAGCTAAAAATGGTTTTAACTATATATTTGGGTTTGTGTGTGGAATCTCTTTTTTTCCTTCCGTGTAATTAATTTGTGTGAATCAATTGTAGGTACGTTAATGCCGAACAACAATGATCAGCTTGGAAACATGCCTTTGAGGGATGTGGACGTTGAGGATGAATGTCACAACCCGAGTTCTCCCACCGTGAACCATTGTGACGGCACCTAGTCTCTACGACTAGGTAAGTCTAACATTTGCGGATAAAGGAACGAAAAACATAAAAGCTATCAACTAACAGGTAAATTTAAACAAGGACATGAGATGCCGCTCGTCATTTACAATAATCACTTTCGAAAAGTACATAAACTTTCCCAAAACCCAGAATGTCATAACTCACAAGCTAAAGAAAGAAACAATGCTCCTATCCTTCAGAGGCTGATTAAAGAAGAAAATACAAGAAGTGTTTGACATAGGGAGTATTAGATAGGGGCTCCGAGGTCTGCGGATGCGGCAGATATACCTTGAAGTCTCTACAACTGGCTCACCTCACTAGTAAGGTTGCTGATAAGCGATCCTAGATCTGCACACGAAAAACATGTGCAGGAAAGAGCATGAGTACACCACAACGGTACCCATTAAGTGTCAAACCTAACCTCGGTTAAGTAGTGACGAGATCAATTCAGGGCCTTACTTTTATAAATATAATGAAATAAGACAGAAAGAAATATTACAATAGAAGAAATACAAAGATCTAACATGATTAGAATTAAAAGAAAGCCAATAGCTCAGAACACAGTATTAGCAACAGGGGATCTTCCAGGATATCGTCCCGTAGTCCTGAACATAAATATGTAGGGGGATCTCCCGAAATATCATTCCGTAGTCCTAAATTAAATATGCAGTATTGGGGGATCTCCTAGAATACCGTTTCGTAGTCCAAAAGTAAATATGTAGTACAGGAGGATCTCCCGGAATACTGTTCCATAGTCCTAAAGTAAATATGCAACTCAACCAACAGAAATAACTATGGCTAGAAAACCAGTATTTAGGTTAAGCCCAATTCATGAAAGAATAGGAAATTTCACTAAAACGTGTTGCACAGAGTTCATATAGGCAGATAAAGCAGTTAAAGCTGTTAAGGCAGCTAGGCATACTTTTTTTAAACTAAACAAGATAATTACATAAGCTAGGGTAGCTCAATTAAAGGAAAACAGATATTTTGCTTAATGAAAACTGAGTTTTTCAACAACTATCCCGTGTACGCATTCGTTACCTCATGTATACCTTGCTCATATATCAAACAATAAAAATCCTAAGGGGAGTTTCCCTACACAAGGTTAGGCAAGCCACTTACCTCAAACCAAGCTCAATCATTCCATAATAATGCTCTTTCCAAGACTATCCAGCTCTGAATGGCCAAAATCTAGCCAAAACCAATAACATAATATAAATATAGTTGCAAGAAATTAATCTAGCTAACAAAATCAAAGCTCAATAAATTAGAAAAAAAATTCCCAAAAAGCCTCCTCGAAATCGGGTAAAAATCACAAATTATGAACGTCCATACAGTCATGAATTCACTCATATCAAAATTATCCAAATCCAATGTCTAAATCCATTCAAAAATCAGAAATTCGATTTGGCAATTTTTCTCCCATTCTCCCAACTTTCTCACTCAAAATCCTTGATTAAATGAAGAAAACAACAATACAGTAACGAAATATAGCAAAATTTAAGTAAGAAATCGTTACCCATTAGCTTCCTCTGAAAATCCTTCAAATTATCGCCCAAATCCGAGCTCTCAAAGTCAAATGGTGAAGAATGACTTAAACCCTCAATTTGGCTCCTTTTATGCCAGTTGAACCGCATCTAGGGTCCATTCATCGCACAAGCGGTGCCGGACCTGTGTTAAATCCATCGCAGGTGCAAAAAATCACTTAAGTCCTCAGGGACGAATTTGCGATAAGGAGGCCACACCTGTGAAAAGTCTCCCGTTTCTGTAGTTCCTTCCTCCCATCTGTGGGCAACGCAGATGTGGAAATAACCTCGCACATGCGATCCCAACCTAGGCTGTCCAATTCCTCTTCTATGCTCAAAGTCTCGTTTCTGCAGGCTTGCACCTGTAGTGAACTCCTAGCAGGTGCGATTACAACAGCACCAGAAAATTTTCATCAATGGCCTAAGTCAAATTTTCAACCCGTTGAGCTTGCAAAATACACCTGAGGCCCCGGGACCTCAACCAAACATACCAAAAAGTACTAAAACACCATACAAATCACCCACCAGTCTAAACTTGATGAACTAGAAACTTCCAAATTCGACAAACGATGCCGAAACCAACTAAACCACGTCTGATTGACCCCAAATTTTGCACACAAGACATATTCAACACTACGAACCTAATCCAGCTTCCAGAATTGGGTTCCGACCCCGATATCAAAAATTCCACTATCGACCCAAAACTCAAAAAACTCGACTTTCGCCATTTTCAAGCCTAAATGAGCTATAGACCTGGAAAACACAATCTAGACACGCCTCTAAGGCCAAAATCATCCATTTGAGCTTAAAAAATTGATGGAACTTCATTCCGGAGTCATCACACAATTTCGATTGTGTTCCAAGTTCTAAGAATTATGCTTCCATTTAGGGACTAAGTGTCCAAAACACTGCAAAAACAATAACGAAACCTCCTGGAAAGTCACAATTGCAAAAAAAGATATGGGGAAAGCAGTTAATAGGGGATCTGGCTCTAACTCTCAAAACGACCGGCCAGGTGGTTACATCTTCCTCCTCTTGAAATAATTGTTCATTCTCGAACGAGCATAGAGACATACTTAAAGTGGTGAAAAGATGAGGATAACGGTTGCGCATATCCTGCTCGATCTCCCAAGTTGCCTCCTCGACTAGCTGACCCCACCACTAAACCATTACTGATGCAATGTTCTTTAACCTCAGCTTTTGAACATGCTTGTCCAAAATGGCCACTGGCTCCTTAACATAAGATAGATCCTTGTCCAACTGGACAGAACTGAACTCTAACACGTGAGACGGATCACCATCATATCTCCGGAGCATCGAAACATAAAATACTAGATGAACTTCTGCTAGGTTGTGAGGTAAGGCAAGCTCATAAGCAACCTTCCCAACTTGCCGCAACACCTCAACGGGACTAATAAACCTTGGACTAAGCTTGCCATAAATGAAACACATAGCAAGACCCACTCTCTAACCATAAATGAAACTTCGCAAACCTTTCAGTCCGCATAACTCTTCTGTCGGTATGGGATGTGTGAAGTCTATTATGAATCACCTTAACCTTCTCCAAAGCATCCTGAACCAAGTCCGTACCCAAATAATCTGGCCTCGCCCTCGCTCCAACAAACCCACTGGGACCGACATCGCCTACCACAGAGGGCCTCGTATGGTGCCATATGAATGCTGCACTAGTAACTATTGTTATAGGCAAACTCCACAAGTGGCAAGAACTGATATCAAGAACCTCCAAACTCCATCACACACGCACAGAGCATATCCTCAGGAATCTAAATAGTGCGCTCGGACTGCCCGTCCGTCTAAGGGTGAAATGCTGTGCTCAACTCTACCCGAGTACTTATGTTGTACAACTATCTAGAACCATGATGTAAACTGTGTGTCCCAATTAAAGATGATAGACACCTGCACGCCATAAAGTCTGTCAATCTCACAAATATACACCCGAGTCGGCTGCTCGAAAGGGTAGGTAGTCATCATAAGAAGGAAATGAGCTGACTTGGTCAGTCTATCCATAATCATCCAAACTACATCAAATTTCCGCTGAGTCCGTGGGAGTCTAATAACGAAATCCATAATGATCTGCTCATATTTCCACTCCGATCTCTCTAACTTCTGAAGAAATCCACCCAGGTATTGATGCTCATACTTCACATGCTAAAAATTTAGGTTCCGAGCAACATACTCCACTATATCTTTCTTCATACTCCTCCACCAATAATGCTGCTTTAGGTCATGAGATATCTTCACGGCACCGAGATGAATAGAGTACCACAAGTGTTGAGCCTCCTAAAGAATCAACTCACACAAACCATCCATATTAGGCACATATAGCCTACCATGCATCCTTAATGCACCATCATCCCTAATAGTAACCTCCTTAGCATCACCGTGCTGAATCGTGCCCATTGGGATAAGCAGATTGGGGTCATTATATTGACGCTCCCTGATACGATCATAAAGAGAAGACAGAGAGACCACACAAGCCAACACTTGGCTTAAAAATACCCAATCTCACAAACTGGCTGGCTAACACCAAAACATCCAATGCCATAGGCCTCTCTACTGCTGGCAGATATGCTAAACTCCCCAAACTCTGTACCCGGTGGCTCAAAGCATCAGCCACTACAATGGCCTTCCCCGGGTGGTACAAAATAGTGATATCATAATCTTTAAGCAGCTCTAACCACATCCTCTAACACAAATTAAGATCATTCGGCTTGAACAAATTCTACAAACTCCAGTGATTAGTATATATCTCACAAGGGACACAATACAAATAGTACCTCCAAATCTTTATGGCATGAACAATAGCTACCACCTCAAGGATGTGGACATGATAGTTATTTTCATGCGCCTTCAGTTGTCTAGACACATCAGCAATCACCCTACGGTCCTACATCAATATCACATTGAGGTCAACTCGCGACACATCACAATAAACTATATAAGACCCCAAACCTGACGGCAATACCAATACTGGGGCTATAGTCAAAACTGTCTAGAGCTTTGAAAAGTTCTCCTTACACTCTTTTGTCCACCTGAATAGAGCCCCCTTTTCTGGTCAGCCTAGTCATAGGTGCTACAATAGATGAGAATCCCTCAACAAATAGATGGTAATGACCCGCCAAACTAAGAAAGCCCGAATCTTTATAGTTAAGGATGGTTTGGGCAAGCTCTGCACTGCTTCCACTTTCTTCAGATCCACTTTGATCCATTCACTTGATATCGCATGACCTAAGAATGCCACGAAATATAATCAAAAATCACATTTTGAGAACTTTGCATAAAATTTCTTCTCTCTCAAGGTCTGAAGCACAGTCCTCAGATGTTGATCAAGATCTTCCCAACTCCGGGAGTATACTAGAATGTCGTCAATAAAGACAATGACGAACAAGACAATATAAGGCCAAAATACATTGTACATCAAATGCATAAATATTGCTGGCGCATTCTTCAGCTCAAATCACAAGGAACTCGTAATGACCATACCGAGTCCTTAAAGAAGTCTTCGGAATATCCGGCTCTTAAATCTTCAGCTGATGATAACATGAACACAAATCAATCTTGGAAAACACTTTGGCACCTTCAAACAGGTCATCAATACGAGGAAAAACATATTGGTTCTTCATCATAACTTTATTCAACTAGTGATAATCAATGCACATATGCATAGAACTATCCTTTTTCTTCACAAACAAGACATGAGCACCCCAAGGTAACACGCTGGGCCAAATAAATCCCTTATCAAGTAATTCCTATAATTGTTCCTTCAACTCCTTCAACTCCGGAGGAGCTATACGATAAGGAGGAATAGAGATGGAATGAGTGACCGGCAATAAATCAATGCCAAAATCAATATCTCTATCAGGAGGCATGCCCAGAAGAACAGCTGGAAACACATCAAGGAAATCCTTCACTATTGGAAGTAAATCAACTATAGGGGTATCAATACTAACATCTCTCACATAAGCTAGATACGCATCACACCCCTTCTCAACCATTAGCTGAGCTTTAAGAAATCAAATAACTCTACTGGGAGTGTAATATAAGGTACCATTCCCTTCTATTATGGTAAACCTGGCATAGCCAGCATCACGACGGTCTTGGCATGAAAATCAAGAATAGCATAATGGGGCGAAAACCAATCAATGCCCAAGGTAACATCAAAATCTACTATGTTGACCAGTAATAAATCGGTTTTGGTCTTAAAACCACTAAGAATTAACAAACATGACCGATAGACACGGTCTATAATAAGCGAATCTCCCACAAAAGTAAATACATAAATAGGGGAACTCAAAGAACCTCGAGATACACCAAAATGTGGGAAAAATAAGATGATACATAAGAGTTAGTGGAGCCTAGGCCGAATAGAACTAATGTATTTCTATGACATACCAAAATAATACATATAATGACAGAATCAGAACAACAACATCCATACGAGCAGGAAGGGCATAGTATCTGGCATGGCCTCCCCCTATAGGTCGACCTCTACTTCCCCGACCTCAACCATGAGCTGGCTGAGAAGGTGGGGTGGCAGCTAGTGCCGTAATAATAGCCTGGGAACCCTGTGGAGAACGCTGTGGCTGAGAAGTCTATAAAGGTGTACCCCTCCTAAGTATGGGGCGATCCCTCACCATATGGCGAGTGTCACCACATCAAAACAAGCTCTAGGAGGACCTGGCAGTTGTGACAGGCTCAAGCCAGGCCTACTGGATTGACTGCTGATGGCACCCAGTGCAGGAGGCACACTAAGATACTAGAGGTGCATAATAAGGCTCCTAAGGTCTATGAGGAGCTGGAATACCTCTGGCAGCTAGAAGAGCTGAATGAACGGGGAAACTCACATAACCCCTAGTGTGAAGAATTGCAGTTGGGGCATTGGTACTAGAATAATGGCCCCACTCTTGAGACCTCTTGGCCTCTCTCTATCCTCCCTATCCCAAGCAAGAATGCCCTCCGCTCCCCTAGTAATACTCGCCACCTAGTCATATAGTATATCCATCTCTAACTCCCAGGCCATGCTAGTACTGATGCTGGGAATGAGCCCCTTAATAAACCAGCGAACCCTCTTTCGTAGTATAGAAACCAACGCCGGAGCATTTCTAGCTAAGTCATTGAAACGGACTGCATACTCTGAAACAGTCATAGCACCATACCGCAATTGCTCAAACTCCGCGCACCATGCATTCCTAAGGCTCCGAGGGACATACTCTCTCAAACTCGTCCATGTAAAGGAAGTTTCCTCAGCCGTACTGTCTAACTTGTAAGCACACCACCACTGATAGGCTGCTCTTCAAAGCTAGAAGGCAGCGCAAGAAACCCCACTCGACTCTACTAAACCCATAGTGCGGAGGATATGGTGGCAGTCCTCTAGAAATCCCTAAGCATCCTCTAACGCAAGACCACTAAATGTAGGAGGGTCGTACTTCTCATACCTCTCGAGCCTCCGCTGCCCCTTCCCTAAAGTTGATGCCCTACACTAGGGCTAAAATGGGGCTATAAGTGGTACCGGCATAACCCCTGGGAGCTGATCAACCTGGACTCGCTGCTCTAGGGTGCGGGCAGTGAAAGTTTGTGCTCCTCCTCCATCTTGAGATATGGTTGCAGCAAGATGAATCATCCCTGTCTGAGCTAGAGTGTTGTACATATTCATAAATTATGCAAAGGTCTCCAAAAAAGTTGGAGTAGGAGTGGTAGATGTATCAAGTGGATGTGCTTCGACTGGAGATATCGATGGCTCCTCTGCAGCATCTTGCGCGGGTGCTCTAGTAGCACCACATGTACGTCTTCGGAATCTACCCTGCCCCCGACCCTAGTCTCCGGCGGCTCTAGAAGTGGGCGCGGTGCTTGGTCATCTCCGGTAGTATGTGTCCTTACCATTTGTGAGAGAATAGAATACAGAAGTTCAAAATGTAGAAGTCTATAATCACACCCGACAAGGAATCAAATGAAGTGGAACTTTCCTAACAGTTCCATAGCTTCCCGAAGATAAGTAAAAATGTCTCCGTACCAATTTGCGAGACTCTAATAACCTGGCTTGTGACTCGCGACTCCTATAAACATAGTCAGATACAAAATTTTCATGACCCGAATTCTCCCTCTGTGAACCGTCATGATGAAACCTATTCTTTGCAATTAGGTAAGCCTAATATTTGTAGAAAAGGGAACGAAAAATGTAAAAGCTATAAACTAACATCCAAATTTAAACATGGACACGAGATGATGCTCAGCATTTACAATAATCACTTTGATATCCTTGATTTGAGGTGTGAATTGGACGAGATGAAAGGCTTGGATGGTTGTTTAATTAAGTTGGTCCTTGCCTCTTTTACTAACATATTTTAATTATTAGTTCTTAGCAAGAAATCATAGAAAAATGGCAGATAATGGTGTTAACATAATCATGAGGCCCAAGGAGACCAGCCTCAGTACGAGGATTCAATTGATGATACCCGTAATGAGGGGAACAATTCCATTTTGGTCCATGGTAGGAGGTACCCACTACATGTTTGGGAGGCGACTCCCGATGATGCTGAAGAGGAGCATATTGTTGAAGCGGTAAGAGTCCTGCAGGAGCAACAAGAGGTCATTCTAGGACATCTCACATGATAGGATAAGGTTGTGACAGAACTAAAGCTGGCGTTATCAGGTGCTTCCAATAATGCGAATAGTTGAGGTCCGGTTCCTCCTGATGCTCCCGAAAATCAAACAACGCATAGGGTTGACTACAACACCCGGACGGGTGAGATCGGCTTTAATGGGGTTGGGGGAACGGATTCGGTTACAACAACATGGTATATCCCTTCAAAAGCAAACTCTTATGGTTTATGAGGGAAGTGAATGCCTGCATGGACCAAATCCCAAGTGCACCACCTACGCTGAAAGGACCGGACTGAGGGAAGTACACTCAATTGCCTTACGAATTGAGCGCAACCCCAGAATTGATCCTGAAGCATTTAAAATGCCTGACATGCCAAAATATGATGGGACTGCAGAACATCGGGAGCATAATACAACCTATACAACAGAAGTGAAGGGAACGATTTATCTCCCACAAGATCAAATTTGTTTTGCTGAAAAAAATCTGAGAGACTCCCATGAGTGGAGCCTTGACGTGGTATTCATTGTTACCCGAGCATTCTATAGATTCCTTTGAGATGCTCCCGTATTATTAACATTAAGTCTCATGTCGAGGCCATAAAGGTACAGTCTGAGAAGGCTGACATATTCAAAACCGCACAAGGATATTTCGACTTGCTCCGGGAATTCATAACTCGGTTCCAAAAGTAAAGGATATCACTTCCTGTTGTCCCAGATGAGTGGAAGGATAAAGAGTTAACCAAGGGATGGAATTCGAGAAGTTCTTATGCTTCTCAGAAGTAAAAGGAAATCTTGTTCGAATTCCAAGCGACGAGTTGGGCGGATGTTCACGGCCGGTACGAGTCAAAGATAAGGGTTGAGGATGATCATATCAGTTTCCCAACATTGTCTAAAGGTTGGTAGATTAATGAAGAAAAATCAAAAGATGATTTTGACACAGATAGATGGTCTTCGAGGGGCCAGCTTTTTTCGACGAATGGGCGAAGGACCCTGCAGAGGTTTCCTTACAGACGAAAAGTTTGCTATTGATAGAAGAATTAATCGTGGTCGGAACAAAAGATCATTACAGGACAAAGTAATGCCAGGATCCCTCATACCTAGGCTATTAGAATAGAACTTCAGTATCGACGTAGTTGAGTTGGTATCAACTATGAGGAACATTAAAAAAACATGATTCTGGAAGCCCATGAGGTCTGATCCCAGCCAGAGGGACACAAATTTGTGGTGCGAATAGCACCGGACGAATGACCAGCAGACTAGGATTGCTGACATCTATGAGAATGTGGCATCACTGCTGAAAAATAGCAATCTTAGGGAATTTTTAAGTGGTCGGGCCAAAAATAATTTCGGTCGCAATCGTGACAGCACATAGCCCTAAAAAAAGAGATGATCCCCCACCTCAGATGAGCAACATAACTTTTTGGGGGGAATGAGATTAATACGGTTACCTTCTCGATAGCAAAAAACCAAAGGTATCAGTAACCCACAGCAAAAGAATCCGGAAAGTCACTGAAGACGATATTACCTTCATAGGGGAAAATACAGATAGATTGTTGCTACCGTAAAACAACGCATTGGCAGTTTCTCTAAAATTATTAGATTATATAATCAAACGTATTCTGGTGGATCCAGGGAGTTTGGCCAATATTATACAATAGAGGGCACTGGAACAAGCCAAACTTGCCGGAAGCATCATTTCGGAAACAGAATTCCTTATCGGATTCAACCTCGCAAGCTTGACCGCCCGAGGAGAGATCCTGCCCACAAATATCGAGAGGGTAAAAAGACAACCCTTTTCGACTTTGTGGACGGTGACATAGGTTACAACATTAATATAGGAAGATCATAGTTTTATGAGATGAAATTCGTGCCTTCAATGTATCATCAGTTGCTGAAATTCCTAACTCACGGGGGGCTTAAGCATATTAAAGGCGATCAACTGCCAACAAGGGAGATGAATGCGATTTCGGTCTCCTATAGCAAAGTGAAGGAGCATTCCACATAGCAATTATAGGAACCAGGCGCCTAATCCTGAATCAAGTGAAGTCAATCAAGGGGAAGAGGAATCAAAATCGTATCAGGTACCAAGGTATTTCTAGTACTAGAAGACACGGACGCAACGAAGTCCACAAGAAAATTCCACTTGGGGACAAGACTGCACTCCGAGCTCAGGTCTGGATTTATTAAATTTCTTAAATTTAATCTTGATTATTTTGCATGGTCACATGCGGATATGACAGGTATCCCAACGAAAGTGGTCGTACAAAAGTTAAGCTTGGATTCCAGCCTCCCTCCAGTAAGACAAAACAATAACAACAGCCCCTAGTAAAATTCCACTAGTGTGGTCTGGGGAGGGTAGTGTGTAATCATACCTTACTCCCACCCCGAAGGAGTAGGGAGGCTATTTCTGAAAGACCTCATCTCAAGAAAATAAAATGACAAAAGGAGAAAAAATTAGTATCACCGCACAAATTATAGGAAAAATAGTAAAAACATGAAATCGAGAAGAATGATGCAAATTAAAAGTGATAGCTATTACATAGTTCCTGCATAGGAAAGCGAAATAGTAAGACACAATATTGCTACTAGCTATCTTAGACAAAAAAACCTACCAGACTAGCTTTACAAAGGTACGAGGTAAGCTAAGACTCAACTACCTCCTAACATACAACCCTAATACTCGACCTCCACATCTTCATATCAAGTGTCATGTCCTCAGAAATCTGAAGCCTTACCATATCCTGTATGATCACCTCTCCCCAATACTTCTTAGGCTACCCCCTACCTCTTCTTGTTCCCTCCACAACCAGTCGCTCACACCTCCTTATCGGAGCATCTGGGCTTATCATCTGAACATGCCCGAACCATCTGGGCCTCCCTTCCCACATCTTGTTATCAATGGAATCCACGTGCACCTTCTCCATATTAGTCAAAAAAAGCGCCCTATTACTTGCATGAAATATATACTATAAAACTTTTATTTTCTTTCATTTTCAATTATGTAAATAATTTTGTGTTTTTGTTGGTAAAATAAAATTATTATAATGAATAGATTGTTCTAATTATTTCCTTTTACTATGCTCAATATTTACTATTCAAACATTATATTTGCTTAAATACTATTTTTATTTTTTTTATATTTGTAAATAAAATTTGTTTATTCTTTGGGTAATTCCATAATATAAATTAAAAGGGAAAAAATCAAAATACTAACAAGTTAAAAAAATAAAAAGAAGACAAAAGTTGATAATTTAGAGGGTAAAATAGGTATGTAGCAATCAAAAGTTTGAGACATCTAGTTGATTGACCTTTTGAGTGTTACAGGCATAATTAAGTGACTTTGTTATTGCAAACGAAAGAAAGATAACTTAAGTACATATTTTTGGATAGTGGAGTAACCATTTAAGTAATTCACTCTAAAAATAGATCAATTCATCGGCCATGCCTGAAGTTCTATCAGCATCAAGACAGGTTCGTATCCAGAATAATTTCTATCGTCTGAATCCATATGTGCTAGAATTAGATTATGTTATATAGACATTGTATTGATTTAGAATATAGGAATAAAAGCTGTTAAAAACTGTTATTAGTTGGTTAAGGAATTAGAAGTGTTAATTACGACAATTAGTTATAGAGCAAGGGTATATACTCTATCAATGAAGTATTGTAATTCTCAATCAGATTTACATAATTCTTCTATCAATAATATCTTCTTCTTTCTTCTCTTATCTCTCTAGCTCGATTTGACGCAACTATGTTCAAGAATTGATTCTTCCATTCCAACCTTTAGGACTGCGTAACTAAGTTCTTCATTGAGCTCGCTTCATTGGTATCAGAGTGGTGGTTCTCGAATGAAAGTAAGATGCCGAAGACGAGGGAAGTGAACATCATAAATGGAGAATTAGGGCGTGAGATGGACGAATTGCGTGAACAAGTTCGAGCGCAAGGAGCAAGGCAAGAAGATACTTTGGCTGATATACGACAATTACTAGAAAACATGGTCACTCGAAATGGAATTTTGGTAGGTCAAGCAGCTCCAACTATAGCGGAAAATGACGGAGTTTATGCGCAAGGTAACAACCACCCTTAAAATAGTCGTTATCATTAATTTAAATTTTTAAGATTTAGTGGGGAAGATATTAATGTCTGGTTGTATGAGTCTGAGCAACTTTTTGATTATGGGAAGATTTTGGAGGAAAATAATGTTCAAGCTGCCTCTATTAATTTGAAGGGTAAGGCGTTGCAATGGCTTAAAATGTATATGAGGGCAAGAATGGGAAGGTTTTCCAATTAAGTTAATTATGTAAGGGAAATACATCTCTGATTTGTGGATGTTGAGCATGCAGATCTTATGGCAGAATTGATGGCATTCAAACAATAGGAAGTGTGCAGGATTACTTTGATAAATTTGATGAATTGTTGAACTAAGTGGAGGTAACATAAGAGCATTCTATTAGCAATTTCTTTGCCAATCTTAAACCAAAAATCAAAGTCCAACTGAGAATGTTTGGGCCTAGAACACTTATGAAGGCTTACAGTCAAGCAAGCTGGGCTGAGCGGTACCTCAAACTTTCGCGGAATCAGACCCAAGCCTTGGTGAGGAGTTCAAGATTTGTTCCTCTTGCTTCTAGCAATTTTTTAAGTACCACGTCAAAAGGATCTTTCCCAAACCATATAGGTGAATGAATCAGGGCCAAAGGGAATAATATGTACAACAAATCTAATGTTAAACCAGTACTTAAAGGATCAAGAAAACTATCTAGTACAGAAATGAACAAAAAAAGAGCCCAAGGACTTTGTTATTAGGGTAATGATAAATACACTCCCAACCTAAATGTAGTAAAAGAAAGAAATTATTCATTCTTGAATTGGATGAAGGAACAAAAGTGGAAGAATTGGAGGAGAATTTGGTGGATGAGGAGACTTTTGAGGAATCAACACTCAATTCTCAAATGTCTATGCACGCACTAAATGGCATTAGTGATTATAGGACCGTGAGGGTAAAAGGAACTGCCAAAGGAAAAATGGTACATATTCTAATCGATTCTTGATCAACCCACAAATTTTATGAATTTGTCATTAGCCAAGAGATTAGGGTGTAAACTAGACATCAATACTCCCTTTGTAGTGGATGTAGTTGATGGCAATAAAGTTCATAACACTATGATGACTCAAGGGTGACATGGAAAATGCAAGGTGTGAATTTTAGGGCTGACATGCTGGTCATTCCATTTAGGTGGTGTGGATGTGGTATTTGGAATACAATGGTTGATTACACTAGGCGACATAAGGTGGAACTTCAGTTACTAATGATGGAATTTCAAATTAGGAGTAGAAAGGTCTCTTTAAGAGGTAGTCAACCTGGAACCTTGAAGGTAGTAGTTGATGTTAGAATGCAGAAGATGCTTAAGAAACCAAGTCAAATCAACATGCTTTTAGTATATTTCATTCACCCAACTAAAGAAACTAAACCATCCATGTACTCTCAGGAAGTGCAAATACTAGAAAAATTACAGCAGATCCTCAATAGTATGCCCTATTATTTGAAGTGCCGAAAAAAATACCTCCCCACAGGAATCACGACCACATAATTTTATTGAAGGAGGGAACATCACCAATAAATGTGAGACCCTACAAATATCCTACCTGCTAGAAAGATGAGATTGACAGGATGATCAAAGAAATGTAAGCATTTGGCATCATCAGGCCAAATGTGAGTCCTTTTTCTTCTCCTATTGTTATGGTTAATAAAAACAATGACACTTGGTGGCTTTGTATAGACTATAGGAAGTTAAATGACTGTACTATCAAAGACAAATTTCCTATTCCTGTGATTAAAGAGTTATTGGATGAACTAGGGGGTTCAAAATACTTTTCTAAGTTGGATTTAAGATTTGTTTATCATCAGATTAGAATGGCTGATGATGACATTGAGAAAATAGCTTTTAGATATCATCATGGCCATTATGAGTTTGTTGTAATGCCAACGTACCTTAAACATTCCAATGTCTAATGAATGAAATTTTTCAGCCTTTTCTAAGGAAGTTCATCCAGGCATATTTTAAAACATTCTCATCTACAACCCTTCATGGTTTGAGCATTTGATACACTTTCAACAAGCTTTTGATATCTTACAAGTAAATCAGTTATTTGGACGGGTTTTCATCTAATGAAACCCCGATGGCTAGGTTGATCCAGAAGGGTGCCCAATTCGGGTGGTCAAACGAGTGTGAGGCAATCTTTCAGAAGCTCAAGAAATCTCTGACTACGGCACCAGTGTTGGTTTTGCCCACAGGTTCAGGGCCTTATACAGTTTATTGTGAGGCATCTGGTATTGGACTTGGTGCAGTGTTGATGCAGGATGGCAGGGTCATTGCCTATGCTTTGTGGCAGTTGAAGATTCATGAGAAGAACTATCAGGTTCATGATTTGGAGTTGGCAGCCATTGTTCACACGTTGAAGCTTTGGAGGAATTAACTGTATGGTGTGGCATGTGAGGTGTTCGTGGATCACAAGAGTCTTCAGTATTTGTTCAAGCAAAAGGATTTGAATTTGAGGCATAGGAGGTGGTTGGAGTTGTTGAAAGATTATAATATCATTATCCTATATCATTTGGGAAAGGCCAATGTGGTGGCCGATGCTTTGAGTAGGAAGTCAGCCAATATGGGCATTCTTGCTTATATTCTGGTTAATGAGAGATCATTTGCTTTAGATGTTCAGGCTTTGGCCAATCAGTTCGTGAGGTTGGATGTTTCTGAGCCCAGCTGTGTAATAGCTTGCACAGTCGCTCGTTCTTCATTATTGGAGCGTATCCGAGATTGGCAGTATAATAATCCCCATTTGTGTGTCCTCAGAGACACTGTGCAGCACGGAGGTGCCAAGCAGGTTACCTTGGGTGATGATAGAGTTTTGAGATTGCAAGGTCGAGTTTGTGTGCCCAATGTGGTTGGGCTCCGAGAGTTGATTTTAGAGGAGGCCCATAGTTCCCAGTACTCTATTTATCTGGGCACCGCGAAGATGTACCAGGATTTACAGCAGCATTATTGGTGGTGGAGAATGAAGAAGGATGTCGTTGCATATGTGTCTCAGTGTTTGAACTGTTAGCATGTTAAGTATGAGCATCAGAGGCCTGGTAGTTTGTTTCGGAGGATTGAGATTCCTGAGTGGAAGTGGGAGCGGGTCACCATGGGTTTTGTTGTTGGACTCCTGCAAACTCAGAGGACGTTCGATGTAGTATAGGTCATTGTTGATAAGCTGACCAAGTCAGTGGATTTCATTCCTTTGGAAGTCTCATATTCATCCGAGAAGTTATCTGAGATCTATATCTGGGAGATTGTTCATTTTCATGGTGTGCCTATGTCTACCATTTCGTATCAAGGTACGTAGTTTACCTCATGTTTCTGGAGAGCAGTTTTGTGAGAGTTAGGCACACGGGTTGAGTTGAGCACAGCATTTCATCCTCAGACGGACGGGCAGTTCGAGGTGACTATTCAGATTTTGGTGGATATGCTCCGAGCTTTTGTCATTGACTTTGGAGGCTCGTGGGATCAGTTGTTGCCTTTAGCAGAGTTTTTCTACAACAACAGCTACCAGTCGAGTATTCATATGGCTCTGTATGAGGCTTTATATGGTAGGCGATGTCGGTCTCCGGTTGGATGATTTGAGCCGGGAGATGCTCGGTTGTTGGGTACGGATGTGGTTCACGATGCCTTGGACAAGGCCAGGATCATTCAGGATAGGCTTCGTACAGCTCAGTCCAGGCAAAAGAGTTATGTCGACCGCAAGGTTCTTGATTTGGCATTCGTGGTCGGTGAGCGAGTATTGCTTCGAGTGTTGCCTATGAAGGGCGTGATGAGATTTGGGAAGAAGGACAAGCTTAGCCCTAGGTCCATTGGCCCATTTGAGATTCTTGATCGAGTGTGAGAGGTAGCTTATAGACTTGCATTGCCGTCGAGCTTGTCATTCGTGCATCTAGTGTTTTATGTGTCCATGCTTTGGAAGTATGACGGCGATCCATCCCACGTGTTAGATTTTAGCATTATCCAGTTGGACAAGGACTTTTCTTTTGAGGAGGAGCCAGTAGCTATTCTAGACCGGCAGGTTCGTTAGTTGAGATCTAAGAGTTTTCCTTCTGTCCATGTTCAGTGGAGAGGTCATCCTTCTCAGGCATCAACCTGGGAGTCCGAGTCCGATATGCGGAGCCGTTAGCCCCATCTTTTCCCCAACTTAGGTACTTCCTTCTTCTGTCCGTTCGAGGACAGACGATTGTTTTAGAGGTGGAGAATGTGATGACCCAAAAGGTCATCACTTGTGTTGCAATGAAATTATACATTCTAAGGCATTAAAAACCTCTCTTAGCATTACCTCAATTTACGTGCGCAGTACGGGCATGTAGCCGGAAAGCTTAAATGTAAAAATCTGTGGAAAAATGATAAGTTTTTATTATAAATGAACTAATTTGACTTCTGTCAATGGTTTGGATAAACGGAACCAGACCCGTGATTTGACGATCCTGGAGGATCCGTAAGAAAATATGGGACTTGAGCGTATGCACGGAATCGAATTCCGAAATCCCAAGCCCGAGAAATAAATTTTTAAAGAAAATTATTTTCTGAAATTATTTAATGGAAGTTGAAATGATTTTTGATTGGATAATTTTGGTATGAGCCCCGTATTTTGGTTCCGGTGCCCTGTACAGGTGTTATATGTAATTTAAGATAACTCTGTGAAGTTTGGTAAGAAACGGAGTTCGTTTGACGTGATTCGGACCTTAATTGCGAAATTTGATGTTTAAAGGAGTTTTGAGAAATTTCATTGAGCTTGAGGTTGTCACACCTCCTTTCTACACACCCGAAGGAGATATAAGGGAGTTTTTTCACTTTAAGTAATATTATTGGAAATGAAATTATTTATGTATTTTTATTCAGAGTCGCCACTTGGGATAGTTTATTTGGTGTCCCAAGTCACTGGTTTATTTTTAAATCCCAATCAAGGAAATTCGACTTTCCTTTTGAAGTCTGTGATCCAGAAATTCTAAATAAGGAATTTTGTTAACCAGGGGGAAGGTGTTAGACATCCCCGAATTCCGTGGTTCTAGCACGATCACTTAAATTATTACAGTTGGCCTATTATCTGATTTTAATATATATTTTAACCGATAGTACATTTTAACTTATTAAATCGCATTTAATTATTTTTAGGAAGATTCAACGTTATTTCAAACACGCCTTGAAAAACATCACATAAAATGCACCCGCGATCTACGATATATTTTATTTAAGTTGTTGAGAATTGGAGTTGAGTCACATGAAATGCACACCCGAGATTAAGAAAATTAATTTAAATAGCATGCCTAAAGCATCTACGCACTTTCAAGTTTGCCATAAACTATTGGTGTTATTTGTGGGTAAGTTTAAGATTTAACTGTTACAACTATGGAATAAATGTGGACAAATAGGATAATGTTGCATTCATGCCCAATTCCTCTTGAAGCTTATCAAACCCCACACTAATCCAAATATAACAAATCAACTCACAAAATTCAATTAGCCAAACTAAACTTACGGCCATATTAATTTCAATGGAGTTCATAAAAAGGTACATATCTCCCAAGAAAACAGATGAATAAATTGAGGCAAGAAAACTCATATACTCAGTGCAATTTGAATCATAAAGCAGAAGGGACCTTCTTTGATTTAACAATCTTCATTCAAAATAACAATAAAAAAATGCACAATAATGGTCCATAGACATCAAATTGGATCTAAGCCTCACATGTACCAATATCAGTCAATTGGCGTAGCAGAATAGGACATTTTACAATAACATTGTTAGAAAAGTTGATTTTCCTCAAATTGGGACAAATCCTGTTTCTTGGATATACAAAATGAGATTATAGTTTTACGTCCTTCTATCAATTGGTCTTAAATATATTTCTCATGACTTCACTAAACGTCCAACAAGCATCAATATGAGAGTTTTTAAACATAATGAAATTTCCACTATTAATGCTTAGTTCATGTGAGACCAATGTCAATAAAAAATAAAAATTAATAAAAAGCCATTCCAATTTCACATCTTCAGCTAAAAAATAAGAGTCACAATTAGATATTTGACAAAGAAAATAAAAATTCCACAAATCTGATGGACGAACACATGGAATACAACAAAATAAAAAGTTACTGCACCACGCTCGAAAACTCAATTTTAAAAACTCAAATTAACATCTGTTAGTTATAACTTCATGGCATAGTCAGATTCAGCATTATGAGACAATTTTAAAACCAAAATCTGAGCAAAACAAATAATATACAGTATCTTGGATAGCTCAATAGCTCATCTTCATCGAAGAACACTCAAGTACATCAAGAGTTGTATGTGTTTACCTCACTGCTGGAACAAAACGAACAAGAACTGCTCAATAAGGTTGAAAAAAGAAGGCTGGAGCTCAGCAAAATTTTAGCAATACAGCAGTAAAATTAGTTGTCGAGCAAACTCACAGTTCAAAACAGCCTTCGTAAACCAGAAACAATTAAGCCATGAAGCAAAAATTCAAACAGCCTTTTAATTCCTTCTTCTTTCAATTTTTTTTTTTAGTTTTCTAGATCTTAAACTTTGAAGTGCAAATTTCTTCTCTCAGTAGTCCAGGCATATGTGTGTGTTAATGAAATCAGAGAGGGAGGCGAGGGTGAAGGGTTGCATGAGGGATTTGATCGGAGATGATGGAAGCGGAGGCTAGCTCCAATTTCTCTTTTTTGTTCAGAGAGAGTGAACTGAGATAGGGGAAATTTGCGCTAGTTGAGGGGGGAAGGGCCCGCCTAGGTCTAAGATCTGCTCCTTAGGTTATTAGAAAGGGGTCTTAAGTAAAGTGGATTTGGGCGGGATCATTTTAGCTTTTGGGCCTGGGTTGGACAGATTTTGGTGCCATTTATTTGGGCTGGTTTGGCTATTAAGATTAGCCCAAATGAAAGACCCCTCTTTTTCTCCCTTTTCCTTTATTTTTTTCTTTTTCTTCTTCTTCAATTAAAAATCCTAAAACTAAAATCCTAGATTATTTTAAAATGTGAAATTAAACTAATTATAAAAATTATAAATAATACTAAATTCTAAATTAAAAGAGAAAAATCAATAAGATAAAAATCAAAAGACAAAAATGTAAAAAAGGGCTATTTTTGTGGTTTTCGAATTTCTATAAAACAAATAATTACTAGGTAATTCTAAAAATGTAAACAAATCCTAAAGGAAATGCATGATATTTTTTGTATTTTTCATGATTAAAATAAAAATTAAACGTACACAAAAATACAAACAATTAATAAAAATTCTATAAAATGGTAAATAATTAGAAAAAGTCTATTTTCTTTGATTTTATAGGAGTATTTCGTATAGGGCAAAAATCACGTTCTCATAGTTGCCCCTCTTTGCTCGGATACATGAAAAATTTTCGGGTAAATATAAAATGAGCAATTACGAGGGATTTTTGCCCGTTTGAAACTCCATAAAAATATTTTTTGAAAGAGTCTGACCGAACCTTGCTTCAGAGGTTGTCTACATATCCTTGGCTATAAAGGAATCAGGTTAGTGTTGTTCTAGAATTTTTGGTAGCTGGGACTACCAGGAAGCTGTGATTTCACTGTTGTTGCTGCTGCTACTGCTTGCTGAACTCCTTATTACCCCAAAAATGGAAAATAAAAAGCTAAGCTAGCTAATCTTATTAGCTAAGAGTTACAAGATTCCTATCTATAAATCTCTTGAAGCTTGATCTTGAGTCTTAGCCAGTTCTTGCTGTGGACTCCGATCTGAATCTTGATGCTCGTTAGCTGCAACCGCTGGCTTATTTTTTAGCTTTTGGACCAAGGCGGGGCACGCGAAGCTTGTGACTTCAATCAAATTTTGAGCAGTCTGCATCCTTCTCCACTTTAGCACTTTGAGTTCACTTCTTTTTGTCCCTTTTATTCTTTTCTTTATTTTGGATTGAGACTCATTTTTTGGTTATCTCGTATCTTGTGCCTCGAGGTCAAACTTGCTGAGACATCAACATAAATGAATGAACAAAATTTTCTGCCCCAGTTTTTACTAGAAAAATTTTATGATTTATTTGCAGCACAAATCTAAGTTATTTCTTTATTGAAAGCAATAATAGTCAGGGTTGTGTATCCTTGGGAATAGGGAGTGAAGCCCTAAATTGGGAAGATTGCCAAGTTATGCTGGAAAGATGACCGGGTTATGCCGGAAAAGAAAAAGGGTCCTCGGGTTATGCCGGGGAAGTCATCGGGTTATGTCAGAAGAAAAGAAAATGTCCTCGGGTTATACCGGGAGAAAAGGAAAAAGGTCTTCGGGTTATGCAGGGGAGGTCCACGGGTTATGCCACGAGAAAAGAAAAAAGGCCCTGGGTTATGCTAGGGAGGTCCCCGGGTTATGCTGGGAGAAAAGAAAAAATATCCTTAGGTTATGCCAGGGAGGTCCACGGGTTATGCCGGGAAGGAAAAGGTCCTCGGGTTATGGCGGGGAGGTCCACGGGCTATGCCTGAAGAAAATAAAAAAGGTCCCTAGGTTATGCCAGGGAGGTCCACGGGTTATGCCTTGAGAAAAGAAAAAAGGTCCTTGGGTTATTCCATGTAACGACACGACCGGTCGTTTTGAGTACCAACGCTCCGTTCAGTAGTCGGAGGCCATGAACAGCTTCATTTCAGGTATTATGACTTGTACGCGTGGTCAGAATTTGATTTCAAGAAGTCCAGAGTTGATTTGGGAAGAGAATTCTCATTT